>VYZQ01001377.1:0-15513 GCA_013400655.1 Mystacornis crossleyi
TGGGGGGCTGCCCGCGGGAGGGGAGGCCTGGCGTGGGGTTACACGGGGTGAAGGGCCGCGGGGCCCGGCGCGGGGCGAGCCGGCGCGCTGTGCCTGGCGCTGGGTGAGCCGGGGCGGTGGGCGCAGCGGGATGTCTGAGGTGAGGGGGAACAGCAGCGTGGGCCCGTACGGGGCACGACGGTGTGGGGAGACGAGGCATGTGAGGTTCGGGGTGGTGGGGGCTCGCGGGCTGGAGCAGATCCGGGACTGAGGCAGGGTGGGATGGGTGAGCGGGGCTGGAACTGAGCAGCCATGGGGACAGGCCCCGGGATGGGGCCCGACGTGGAGGGGCTGCTCGGGTGGGGGGGTCATGCGAGGTTGTCGGGGTGGGGACCCAGGAGGAGTTGCTGAGATAAGGAGCACAAAGATGGGCAGAGGCTGCTGGTAGACCAGGGGGCTGATGTGCGGCACGTCCTGCAGATCTTGGCCTCCCCTTCCACTCCTGCTGTTTTGTTGTATGCTTTCCCATTAGTCTTCTATTCAGGGTTGTGCTCCTGTCTGATTGTCCTTTGTTTTGGCTCACGTGAAGAGAAAGGAGAGGCAACGGGGTTTGGGACTGTGTTTTATGGAATATAAACTGAGGGTGGTCTGGCATGAATTTGTGCTCGGCCATTTTCCTTCATAAAAGCTGTTCTGTGGAGCTTCCTTCTCCCCAGGACTGTAGGCTGTACAGGAAGATGTTTTTGTGGAGTTCCCTCCTTTTCAAAATGCCCTGTTTCTCGTGGAGTTCTGCAAAACTGAAGTAAAGTAAACAGGAGAAAAAATATAGTGAAGGTGGCCAAGCCATCCTGTCTGGCTGCTCTCCTTCAACAGCTACTTTCTGTTCTTTCTGCTGTTCTGGCCTACCATTACTTTTTACACTGAAAAACGCCACTTCTTTTGTCACGTTTGTTCTTTTTTTCTGGTTGCACCTGGTTTCATAGAGGTATAAGTGGTGACTCTTGGCTGTCCCAGCTTTTGGGTTGCCCCAATAGCGTGCCAGTAGCATTATGTTGGTTTGGAGATGCTGAGAGTAGGATGATAGGCAAGATGAGTTCTGGAAATTCACCCTGGTGTGACTTGTGAAGGGAATTGCTTCCTGGAAATTTTTGTTCAGCACTAAATGGCCAAGTCATGGTCACTGCCCAGAGTGTCATCTCTTAGCATTTTGTATGGCTAAATCTGTGCTGTGCATCCCAGAGAAGGTGGGAAAGCACCTCTGGAGGTCTCTAGATTGACCTCTTGCTAGGAAATGTCCTGGTAGATCAGAGTGCTCGGGGCTGTGTCCATCCCAGGCTCTAAGAGTGGTGATGCCACCCTTACTTCGGGCCCTGTCCGGTGTTTGACCATGCTTGTGGAAAAGGCTTGTTTCCATGTGCCGGATGGATTTTCTCCTGTTCCAGCTGGGGTCCCTTTTCCCGTTATTCCTCACCGTATCCCTGCCTCTAAGCAGGGCTGGCTGACCCTTGACGGATGCCGTTAGTAACCGGCAGCCCGGTAAAGGTTGTAACTGCTAACTGTGGTCCTTTCAACCTGATGTTACAGTTTTCCTCCTACCTTTATTGCCCAGTTTTCTGAGCATTTTGGTTTGAAGGATGCTGTGGGAGACTTAGCATGNGCAGCTTGCTCACTCTGGATCAATACTGCTCCTGGAAGCATATGTTCACTCAGAAAGCATGGTCACTGCTTTAGGCCTGGTCATGAAACACCACGAATTTTTGTTTTCAGAAGCCAGTGGTGGGTTGACAACACGAGGACATGAAGTGTGTTGTTTTCTTCATGTGTTCCTTGGGTAGAGGAGCTGAGGAGCCTGCACTGTGCACTGTGGGGGCTGAAGTCTTCCCCTTTGTGTTGAGTAGCAGAGTGACTGTGCTGGGGGGCTTAGGAACTGCCCCTTGAATGGTTGTCAGGCTCTGTGGATAAGTTGACCGGTGGCATCCAGTTGTTGGGAGTGAGCAACTGGTTCTGCTGGATCCTGCCAAGTTTCTCCTGGTAGGTTTCTGATGGGGAGAGAGTTGGTTTCCAGTACAAATGGCACAGTTCAGGGTGGGATGTAAAACTTCGGAGATGCGTGGGGAAGAATGCCAGGATATCAAATTCCAAAATGAAATGGGGGATCTTAGTCGTTGGCCAGAAGGAAATCCTGTAATCGTCTGCCTCCAGTGTAGCAGAAGTGAAGATTTTCTTAACAGCTGCTGTGCAGCCATGAAACAAATGGCAGCATGAAGAAAGTGGACTGCTTTCACTTGGAAGGAGTCATGGTGGGCTGGTTTGCCTCTTCATGGAGCGGACTGGCAGCCTGCACGATCACAGACCGTATGGGAATGTTGGATAAACACCAGACCGGAGAAGCTTGGGACCTCTGAGCTGGAATTTGGGGCCTCTAATGAAAAAATGCACGTGGGAGAGAGATGTTCATTGTTCTAGCTAGTGCCAGTCTCCGCTTTCAGGAGAGTGCTGTGTCAGCTGCCTGGAAGAGAACAGGTCATCTTGGTATCAAGAGACTTTCCAACAGCTATTCTGTCTCCGCCTTCTCCAGGAGAGTTTAACTCTAGTGCGACAAGTATTCCTTTAGTGGTGGCAATAGACTGAGCCCCACTGCAGGTTTATGCCCCTATGGCATTCCCTTGATGCAGTGAAACAATGATTTTTTGCATTTCCATCTTGTACTGATTTGAGGAACTTAATTTTTTTCCACCTCCCTCCTCCTCACTTTTTGTTTTTTCCTGGATTATTTTTAATCTTGCATCAGCTACCCAATCTGGTTCACTGTGGGACTGTGTGAACAGCTGAATGGGCTCAGTGGGAGGGCAGGGAACAAGGGGATGGGGAAAGAAAGGATAGGAAGGATGGAGGAAAAACTACTGAAGACAACACTTTTGCTGAGACAAATGTCAGTTTATGCTTTTAGATGGAATCTTTTATGTTTTTGATTTCTACAAGTTACCCTCTTGTTTGAGAGCATGCTTGGCTACAAAATTATCACTGTTTTTGAGTCTGTGTTACTTTTAAGGAATGTTTAAATGGCATTGAGAGATCTGATGGCAAGTCAGTCAGGCACAGAAGTACTTGCTTCATCTAACACCTTTAAAGTGAGGGAAGTGATGACTCTCAGTGCCTGACGTGGGCACCTAAGGTTCACAGCAGCTTTATTCCAGTGTGCTGGAGGCTCAAGCTCCAGAATTTACTTGATGTTGTTCATTACTTTATAGCTGGTGGTGGTGTGTCTGCCTGTGCTGCAGTCACACATCTTATTTCAGCGTAGTCCCCAAAGTTTTTAAGATTGGCAAGATGGCATCATCTCTCTGTTACTATAGGGTGCTATTAAGTGCGTGGCTGGGGACTGTGGTTTGACCTGCCCCCAACCCCATTCCATGCTCCCACTTGGCATCCAGGCTCTTGTGGCAGCCTACAGCTCTTGACTTCCATGCTGCTGCCACAGAGCTGCGAGCGCGGGCATGGTGCATCAGTCCTCTTGACATCACAATAATGTCAATAATAATTGCTTGAGCTTTCCTGGTAAAGAACTGAGAGCTATTAAGGACGCTTGCTTACAACATGTTGCTGAGTTTGAATCTGGAGCAAATTCAGATAATTTAGCTGCAGGATCACTTGTAAACCTTCTCCTGTCCCCTTGCTTTGTTGTCAGTGTGTATGCGTTTTGGGTGGCAGGAGGGCTTACTGTGCAATATCCTTGTTTTGGTTGTGTTTGCTGGGTTTTTGTTTTCTAACTTTGTAGGTAACCTGAGCTGAGAGTGGGTTTAGTGGAGAGGGGTATTAAATAACCTGTAAAAATAAAAATGAGAGTTTATTCTTGAAAATTACTAATAGACTTCTGCAGTCATTGGCCCTAATAAATTTAGGACAGCTTCTAGCTTATCAGCTCTCAGCAACAGCTAGGCAGTGGGTTTCTTCATCTTTTCCCTTCATTGTTTCTAGTTACACAAGTTTATCTCGCGTGTTTTGCAGTCTTCCTTTCCTTCCCTTTCTCCTCTCCCCCATATCCGACTGCTTCAGCATTCGTTAGCCTTTTATTGGGAAACACTGCATGGAGGAGAGTGGTGTCAGCCAGCTTAGGTGTGTTTGGGGGCTAGAGCTGTGACACCTCTGGATTTGTAAGAGCTGCAAACCATTTGCAGCTGGCACCCTGGAATGAAAGGATGAAGCTTGTTTCTGCCAAAGGGGGGAAGCTGGCTTCCCCCTCCTTGTCCTAGCAGGGTGGTGCTCATCCCTTGCCTTTTCTCATTTTTCTTGGCTGCCCCTTTGGCCAGGTTGGTGTCACTGGCCTGCTTAAAAGTCAGCAGAGAAGCAGAGACAGGCTTCTGCTCTGTTGGTGAGTTTAGACAGTTTCTGGGCTGGTGGGTGGGAGACTGTGCCAGGGCAGCCTTCTGGGAGGGCTGGCATGGGGGGCACTGCTGGAGGTCTGGGGAGTGGCTGAGTCACTCCTTGGTAGTGCCTCTTTTCCTCCTTGACAGCCCTCAGGGCCTGTCAGTCTTGTGTGTTTTGCCTTTCCATGATGGTGAATAAAAGACACTTGATAAGGAATTGTGGAAAAAGGACTTCTAAAACTTGTTTTGTTTAACTAGTAAGATTTTGGTGAATGTAAAAGATGTTCCTTTCACGTGCATCTAGTTGTTTTTCAAGCAACTTTTGATGTCTAAGCATCCTGACTTTAAATAAATAGAGTGCGTAGTGTCTCCCCAGTAGGATGAGAAGAGAATGAGGTGGTTGCTGTTACTGTTTTTACTTTGATTTATAAACCACTCCTGAGCAGTTGGGGTCACTTGAAAGCAAAGGCGTGAACTGTTGGAGGTTGGCTTCTGGTAGTTCTGGGAATCTGGTGGTAAAAAGTAACCTGTGAAGTCAGTGTTACATCTGCACCAAGTAAGGTGTTTTTTATGCTCTATCTTGTTGCTTTCCAAGCACATTTTTTTTTTAAGTCCCCAAGCAGGTAAGTGACCAAGCCATGCAGCTGCTTTGCCTCAGTTTCCCATGAGGTTTGGATAACTGGAACAGTTGGGAAAAGTGCCCTTGTAAGATATTATGGTCCTAGGTCTTTGGAGCTCATCACCATAAATCCCCGCTTCCAAGAGGCCCTGCTTCAGAGTGTCTTTAAAGGTCTGGAATGGTTCCTTGTCCCCTCTTTACTTGTAAAACCAAATCTGGAAGGACCTACAAAGTACTGGTCAAGCTTCTGGGCTGTAGCCCAGCCCAGAAGAAGCCATGCACACATTCTTCTCTTCATGCTCTTTGGCTGGACCACCTTTAGGAAGGAGAAGTGTTTCTGAGGTGATTTTTACTTGACATTGATCAGTGAAACGAAGCAAAGAAGTTAGTTGGCTTTAAAGTGAGTTTGCAAGTGGAGGATAGATTTGGGCTTCTCCAGTCTTTTACATGTGTGTTACTTGCAAGCTGTTGAGTCTTCACTGTGCATGGGCTTTCATGGCTCTGGTTCTGCGCACTGCCAGATCATGATTCGTGTCAGATGTGGCCCATGGTAATGTTTCTGTTAAATTGCTCATGATGTGCTCTGGTTATTTTGGGGACTTTATGCTTTCATGCAAAAAGTGTAGGAGGACTGATGACACTTGACCAAGCATAAAGTTAGTGTGGCGAACAGGGGATTCCTGATTTAGCATAGGGCTTGTCCTTACAGGGTTATGTTGTCAACATCTGAGCAAATTTGAACCATCCAAGTGAGACAGTTTCTGTGGATGTTTCTTGTGATAGTGTTGATTTAATATGTTGCTTTTGGTAGGGTGTCCATTGAAGCAATTGTTGCTGTCCTCTCCTTGCTTCCTGTGCCTGGTGTACACAGCTTGGCCTGGCTGTGCGGCGGAGCCGGGCAGGAATTGGTTTGGTTGGAGACAGTTTTTGACCTGTGTGAGTGCCTAACTGGGTTTACCATGTGCAGGCCTCCTGCCATCCAAGGAGAAGCTGTCACAACTTGAGGGGGTGGTATGAGAGGGCGGGGGATGAATCAGCTTCACTGGCACTCTTGTTTGAAGAAACATCTGCAAAAACACTGGCAGGAGTTTACACTGCGTCCGTGTTTTACATTGTGAAGGCATGATGTTTCTGATCTGGCACTGAAACCCCTACCTCTGGACTTAATGTATTGTCATACTATGGCCTAAGCAGTTAATTCACATTGGCCTACTGAAGTTCAACATTGCTCTTAAACAAGCAAGCAAACCCAAACAAGAAACACAACTTTTTTTAGTTTGTTTCTTGAGGGTGGTGCCAAACTTGGTGTCTTGAGTACTACAGAGGTTCTTGTTTTGCAACTCCTGAGATTCTTGCAGAGAACACAATGCTAATTTCTTGTCATCTTCTTTGCTGCCTAGATATCTTTTGGAAAATAGTGTTTTTCTTTTCTGTCCTTAGCAATGAGAATTACAACGAACAGGCTGTTTTCTTGGCTGCTACAGTTGGTGATTTTTGTTAGAGTGTAACTTGAGGATACTCCTCTCCCATTCCCCCTACCCCTTCCAAATACTCCTCTATGATTTAAGGAACTCTCTTACTAGTTTCTCTGTCTGCTCAAGTGACTCTTCTGTAAATTAGACCATCCTGGTCTTCCCTTCCAGCATGCCTTTGGGAAAAGGTTTTTCTTTTTTTAAGCCTGAACTATTTCCATGGTATTGATGCGCAAAGAGTGGCACTGGATGCAGCTGAAATTACATAGGCTCACAACTTTGCTACTGCAGAAAATGTTTGTATGGCTACGTTCTTGGGAAGTGGCAGAAGAGGCAATGCAGAACAGGCTTTGTGTCCAGAGACCTTCAAATCATGCTTAGATATCTCCTGTAAAGCACAGAATAAAAAAAGTGGCTCGCCAGGAATGTTTAGTGTATGTTTTTCCTGCAGGAAGCTGGAGGGAGTTGACTCAGTGAACCTGAAGTGTCAGTGCCACATGCAAATGGGCCTTACTTATAGCTAGAATATTGGGACTGGATTAATTGAAACTGGTTTTCTTGAACTGCCATATAATTGATTTCTAACAGCAGAATTGCTTCTTTGTCCTCAGGGTAGTGCTTTGGAAGCCTAATTTTATTTCCAGGATTCTTGCACAGTTTCTTTTCAAGTCCTGTTTGTACAGATGTTTTGTGTCCTTTGAGGTGGTGTCCCTCATAGCAGTCACTTCAGTATGGCTCAGTTCTTATCTGAGAGTGACCCACGAAGTCCAGCTGACACCCATAACCTCTTTGTCAAAAGCACCAGCAGACTCCTGGCCTTTGGTTTTTTTCCATAGATGTCCGTAAGCGAAAACAGCCAACAATGCTGTGAGGGACAGAAATAAGGATATTGACAATGTAGAAGTTGTGGTTTTTCTTCTGTGAGGTGGTTCTTTCTGTTCTTCTGTTCCCACTCCTTTAGAATTTCACACTTTTACTGGGAAAGGTACCATCTGTATGAGCTTTGTGCCTCATGCAGAGCTGAGATCTTCAGTACCTAGGCTATTGCTGGGAGGCAGAATACCTGCCTTCTTCCCTGGCAGAGAGGGTAAATATTTGGGAGCACACCTGACTGCCGTGAATCAGATTAGAAGTTAACTGAGCCCAGGACCTGCCTTGAGCAGCACTGACAATAGAAGTGTTGAGAGGTGCATAGGAAAGCAAGGACTTTTGGTAATTTTTCCAAACACTGTGGAATCTCCAGTGGTTTGCTTTAAAATCTAATCTATTAATTGTTTCTGAAACAGGAACCATTTAATATTTCTGTCCTGCCTTTCTCACTTTCTCTTGCAGTTTTTGTATCTATGTCTTTAAGATAGGGAACAATGATCAGAACTTAATTATCTTTGAGACTTTTGTCCCTCTGTGAAATGTCTGAACAAAGGGTTCAGGAGTTAATAGGGAAAAACTAATGTATGGATAATGGAGTTGCATAAACCTCATTTCACTAAGAATCAGGCAAAAAATGATATGAGATGGCTGGACAAGAATTTTTCTTGTCCCCTCCCTTGACATGATAGAAAACAAGGAGAAGAAGACCTCTGGGAAGTGCCAAATACCATAATGTTTCAGAGTTTAAACTGGATCAAGCAATCGACAGTCTGTCCAAGACAGTTGCTTGTCATTAACTTTGATTTATTTTTCTTTTTACTTCAAAAAGATAGATTGTCTTACCTTGAATAGATTTCTGTATGGAAGGTACTTTAGTTTTTGTTTGTAACTATTACAGGTCCTTCAGAGTTTGGTGTTTTGGTGGGGGTTTTTTGTTATTGTTGTTTGGGGTGTTTTGTTCTTGTTGCAATAACTCTTGCTGTAAGAGCTGGCATGGATAAACAACTATCAATTTATATAGGTCTGTGCATAATCCATAGTCCTGTTACATATATCTTGCCATGAATTGCTTCTCCTTTGAGTTACGATTTGGGTAGCATTGAACCTGGACTTTTGGAGGCTTGTCAGAAAGAGTGATCCATAGGTTACATCTCAAAACAGCCAAGTAACATTGGCTGTCCCTTTCTAGTTCTGCACATTTGGAAGAAAATACAACATGAACATTTTGTTTACCATGTGAGTTGTGTAGATAATCCTTGCTCAAGAAACAAGAACAAAGCTGGCTTGATTTAACTGGGGTACTTCAACTTATCTCTGCTAAATTTAGTCATGGTTTGCCGTTAACTGTATGGAGGGGAGATTTCTGCAGAAGATGTTTGCTTTTGCCATGTCCCTCACTAGTTGGCTGTAGTTATTTCACAGGCTTGTGTATTTGGCATTTCTACATCTTTTTTCAGGAGTTGAGTGGTAGTGGTGGTGTTTCCCATAGCTTGTGCTGCCTCCTCCTCAGCTTGCTGCATCCAGTGTGTGCAGTAGCCACAAATACCGCTGTCCTGTAAATACAAATTGAGCCTGTGCTGACAGTATATCTTTAATACCTTTGTTGATCCATGAAAGACATTAATTTGTAAATACCTGGTTTGTGTATATTGCCAGATGTATTAGACCCCATAATTCCTTTAGGAGTAGAAAGAAACTGTTTCAATTTTGCCTTTCTGGTAATGAAAATACTGTGCTGCTGAGGCTTTCTCTGTTGAAACTCTGTCTGCTCTGTAACTAAATGTTTCATCGGATGACTGCTGTGGTGAGTGTTGCTGTTTTTGAACAGCCAGAAGGCAGTAGGACCTGGGCTCTGCTAGGTGAGATTGCAGGACTTGTAGGCTGAAAGTAGTGTTACCTCTCCAGCTTCCTCTTTCACAGCAAGAGGGATTGTAATATCTAAAACGTAAAACGATTGACAGTTTAGGGACAAAGCTGGGGAATAATTTGAAAACTGAAAGAAACTGGCCCAAAGTTGAATTGGAAAGCCCAGAGTTTGAGGAGGCACATATTTCCTATAAAAGGAAGTAATAAAGTAAGCAGGTCATCATAAATTTATGCGCTCTCCTGATGGTCATCTTTAATTCAGGGCAGCAGCTTTGTGGATTGGGGAGGGGAAATATTTACAATTGTGAAGTTACTTCTTTATCACGTGTCTGGAATTGCACATTGTACCCAGCAGTGGTAGTGAGTGTGGGAAGAAGAAGGCTCCAGCCTCCCTCATATCCTGAGTACATCTGTAGGCTGGTGCAGTACTCGCTGTGTAAGATTTCTGGGGGGTCAGGTAGGGAATACTCAGCGAGGTCAGTACTCAGAAAGCACTTGTAGCTGGAAAGGCAAGTGTGCGTTGGGAAGGATAAAAATACTTTTGGGCATTTTTGCAACTTGATCACCTAAAAGCCCATAAGGTTATTAGGTAGCTCAGACATGTTTAATCTTATAAATATATGACCTCTAGACAGTGTGTGTTATTTCTTTTGCTCTACCCACTCCTGATTTTCTTTTCCATGGACTGATGTACACATAAGCAACAGCTGACATGAAGAAGGCAGAGAGGAAAGCTCTTTTGCAATAATGTCTTAAAAGCATACGAGAGCAAAAAGAAATTCGGTTAATTGCCAATTGAGAACTATTATTTTACTGCCTTTATGGAAGATTTTCATCTTCTGTGGTCTGTAGGCTGTCATTCTAGTTTTAGCTGCTGTACTGTTGCAAGTGTGCCTGTGTCTGTGTATTCTAGCAATTCAGTCAGTACCTGTGTAATACAACATTGCTTTCTAGCAAGTTGCATTGTGCATATTCAGAAGAAGTATTATGGGATAGAAAGGCTTTTTTTGGATAGATTTATGTATGTGGATACTTCTGCTCTAGAACAGCACAGGGAAGAGGAAGAACTACATTTTGAGTTTGTCAGAAGGTGATAGTATGTGTGATGGTCCTTACTGTCTTTTGGTATTTCCACACTATTCAGTAGTCGTTGTAGCCAGATCACAGAGAACTGTAATATGCATGAGTGATGCCATTAATTATGATTGTGGTATGGATGCATGGCTGATTAATTCGGGGATGGTGAGCTGAAGCTGACAGCTGTTGTGAAAGTATGGGGTTGAAACTCTCTTCAGGTGGCTGGGTGGTGAGGGATTGCCTTCATGTGCTTTTTATGGTGGTGAGGGGGCATGTCATGCTTGTGGGATGCAGAGCAGTTTTAGACTAGTCCTCTTCTTCAGTTTTGTAAGTAGGAAAGCAAATAAATCAGCAAGGATAGATAGTTGTGTTTGAAGGGTCTGACTTGTTTTGTTTGCCATCAGGCTCTACTTTTCTGTCCCTAGACCTTATTTTTTGTTTTAGTGAACTCTTCCTTCCTGTTCTTAGTAGGAGTGCAGATATGTATCTCCCTGTTGTCTAGAGATTTGCTAATTTTGTCTCCTTCCCCATCCCCTCTTTCAGCCCAGAGTACACGGACCCTGGCAGTTGAGCATATGCAGGATGTCTCCTGTAGACAGATGGATTGCTGGGAGTATGTGGAAGGTTTCTGTTACTGTGTGTGTGTGCACCTGCATCTGTAATTGTAGGTACTGCCCTGAAAGCAAGCTGGGAATAATATTAGTTGGGTAGGCTGTATGAGAAAAGATGCACTTCCATGGCATGGGAGGAAGCTGGAGATGAAATGGAAGAGCTACTCAAGGAGAAAGGCAGTGTTTTGGAGTGTAGGGACCAGTGGTGTGCCTTCTTTAAACCTCCTGTGCAGGAAACCAGCCTTGTTGGGCTTTGTTGCTTGTGGAGCAGTTTCAGAGGAGTGTTCTCACCAGCCCAAATATCAGTTTGGACAGTGGTTTGTTGAACTTAAAATTACCATGTTGTACATGTGGAACAGGAGTTCAAACAATTCTCTATGCACGATAGCATTTTTATTTTAGTTCTGGTATTTAAAATTTGTATGAAAAATGCAAACACTTTCCTCTGATATGCGTTATTTTGTGTTATGTGATTTGCAGTGTGCTCTGCTTTACTTGCAGAGAGGAAGAAGCCCTTTTCCAGGTAATCTGAGCAATGGTAAATAGGTCTCCATTAGTTGCATAGCTACTGGTGAAATGCTCAACGTAGTTGTGGAATTAGTCTAAAACATGGATGAGATGTACTGGGCTGGGGATTTGACATGGTGAAGCCATCAAGCAGTGGCCTAAGAATGCACCTCTGCACTGTCATGTGTCAGCTCTTGAAGCACCCGGAGGGACAGGTTTGGTTCTGCCTTTGTGCCAGCAGCGCAGCAGAATGTGGTGGCTCCTGTGAGCTTGGTTTGCAGTTGTTGGTCACACTGTGTGGGTCTGGGGTTGCTCCTGCTACTGACTGAGACAGTGTTGGGGGTTTTATTGTTCTGTACTGTTGGATACCACTGTGAGCTATTCTTTGGTAAACCATTCATCTGTGATAAGATTTCTTCAAATCCATGCCAGATTTTACAATCAATAAACCGTAGTTACATGAAAAATCGAGTTAATGTTCACTTGAGGTATAAAATGTGTCTCTGAGAATATATGCGTGTACACGCACACAAAAAAGCTGATTAGAAATTATGTGAACTATGAACATTTGTAACAGCCACCTGAAACCCATGGGATTAAAGACAAGGTTATATTTTCAAGACATAGATTGACATTTCCTTTAGTTTTAATTTTTAGGCACAATGTTTACGAAAGTAATATTTTTTGCATTTGCCTCAGTCAAAGTACCTGAAGTGAGGAGTAGCTGGTTGTCTTAGGAATTATTGGAGGGGTGAAGGGAAAGAACTCATCCTTTCTTCACATGTTGGAGCCTTCCAGTAAGGAGTGGCCAGTGAGCTTGGAGGTAGCACAAAGCTTCGACATCCTCCACTGCCCTTGTAGGGTGTGGGTAGTTCTGCTGTGGGAGAAATAATCTCTCTTTACTCTGCCGATCAGTAAATTGCTTAATGCCCACCATTGTTATTTCAGTCAGCAGTTGTTATTGCTGAAGCTGCCAAATATCTGTTTGGTTTTGTGACTTCTGGTAGAGTTGGTCATAGTAATGTTGAGCCTCTTGTTTCCTGTTTGATGCTTTGCACAGAGCCAGTGTTTGGGAATGGAAATTTAGGATCTAGTTACTTGTGTGTTTTAACCCTTTCTGTTACCAACCCACAAAGTTTTCAACAAGCCAGATGTCCAAACTATATTCCTCACTTGAAATCTTTCACCAGTTTAAAGCCTGCAGGGATGTGATATTTAAGAGAAACTGACCCTTGCAGTCGGGAAGAATGTTTTGGAGTTGCTCAGATGCGTGTTAGTGTGTGTGAAGATGGCTGATGATCAGTCTGAGATGTCTGGAGCACAGAATGCACAAAAATATCAAAAACTGGGTATACTATTTCAGTGCTCCTTAGCCCTGGTTATACTCTGTGTTTGGGTCACCCAAGACTTGTGAGAGTATGGTCATTGAAGTGACAAGCAAAGAGTTTCAACCAAGACCAGGTTGGAACTTCACTATCAAGGTGTCTTGACAACACACTTTTTGAAAAGACAAAAGCTTGGAAAATAGATTTGTTAAAAATTGTCGCTCTTGGGATTGTAACCCCTGGGGTTCCGGGTTAGTGAATCTCTCCTAGGCAGCCCAGCTGCGTTGAAGGGGCAAGAGGGCACTTCGGTTGTTTGCAGGTGGTGCAAGCAGCAGCTTCCTTGGGGTCATTTGCCCGGCGGTCACTGTTGTGCTCTTTCGTCCCCTGCAGCAAGTAGGCCGGTCTGTAAATCCAGGGAGACCTCTGGATAACAGGGGTTGTAAGCAGCAGTCTGAAAAAATGTGTGTCTGGAGCTCGAGTAGCGTTACACGGGCAAGCGGAAGGGCTCCGATGGGTAAATGCGCTGATGTCTCTCTGGTCACCCCGGAGATAAAAGGGGACTCAGCTCTCCTGGTGCAGTTTTTTGGGAGCAGAGACCTTTGGGGGGATGTCTTCCTTCCTCTGGGCTGGGGACGAGGGAACGGGATCTGTGCTTTCCACAGCCCTTTTAACAAGGATTTCAGGGAGATTGAGGGTAACAGCCTCCGTAGTTGTCCCTATTTACAGAGGGCAGGCACCACTGAACACCATTCATCCCGGAGCATCATGCTAATGTAGGCATTGCAAAAGATCACCTGAGGCGTGCCCGGGGGCTACGGGTGTTTTGCTCCAAACACAAATGAGCTGGGAAATCTGGAGGGAAATCGTCTTAGATAGGCCTGGAAGGAATTGTTGTCAGATCTGTATGAAAGGTCAGCACCTTGTCAGCGGGGAGGTGGGTTCAGCCCCCTCTGCTTCAGTTCAGGCTTAGGGTTTGGCTTCTGGAGTATTGGGAGATAAAGACCAGTCCATTCAGAACTCCCGAGCATCTGTTTTCTTAAGGAGTGTTTAAGCTTGGAGTTCTGTAACACCAAATAATTTATATGGCACTCATGCATGTTTCTGTGATTTTTTTTTTTTTTTTTTAAGGCACTACCTTTGGTACAGAACTGGGTTGTTTTCCTTTAACTTTAGCTGTTTATCCTGCTTGAAAATACAGGTATTACTGACCGGTCTGGAAAACTGTATGGAATTTTGTTGAGGACATTCTAGGATCACATAAGCATAAAAGATCAGGAAGTAGAGAAGAAGTAGATGAGAGAGAGAAACTATTTGTATTCTAACTAAATGAGCCATACTTGTAAACTGGAGGGGAAGAGAGAGATCACATATTGCTAGTGAGAAGTGGCTGGATTTTGATAAGAAGAGGAAGCAAGTAAAGACAACAGTGTGTGGTCTAAGTGGAAATAATCTTATCAGAGAGAAAAGGAACATCACGTGCTTTGCTTTCCAGGCTGATAAAGGTTTTGATTCGATTTTTAGCAGTTCATATTTTAAAGAGTCTTTTTTTCTTTTTGTTAGATTATGTCTACTTCGAAAATTCTTCAAGTAACCCCTATTTGATACGAAGAATAGAAGAGCTCAATAAGGTAAATATTTTTTTCCATCAAGTCTTTGAAGTTAATTGAATTTATGATCTGCTTGATTTGATTAAAATCGAAACAATTCTTTAGCAGTTCTCTGGTAATTAGAAGCTTAAAAATACATTTGTTCTCTGATAATTTTCTGGAATGGTTGAAGACCTTTTCTTCTTTGATATGACAGGCCTGAGTGTCAGTGGCATGTCATTCTCAAGATGATTATGGCCACCTTTAGGGCAGGAGGTTTCTGCAGTTCTTCAATTCTGTGCCAGGGTCACAGGATATGAGGAAAATGTAAGTTTGCCTGGAGGATGCAGAGCTTTAATCTGGTCTTTCTTGGGACAGACTTGCTCAGTAGAACGGTTTGCAGCTGTGATCTGCTTGCTCAGACTTTGTCTTTGCTGGTTGTCCTCTGGGCCAATGTACTCTTTCATCTGCCAAATTCCCTTTCAATGGATCGAAGAGGGAAGCATGATGGCTTCTATGTGGGAAGCCAGCTGAAGTTCTCAGCGCTGAACTTTGACCTAATTGAGGGGGGAAGACCGTTCTGAAGCCATTAGCTGTATCCTAAANTGCTCAGACTTTGTCTTTGCTGGTTGTCCTCTGGGCCAATGTACTCTTTCATCTGCCAAATTCCCTTTCAATGGATCGAAGAGGGAAGCATGATGGCTTCTATGTGGGAAGCCAGCTGAAGTTCTCAGCGCTGAACTTTGACCTAATTGAGGGGGGAAGACCGTTCTGAAGCCATTAGCTGTATCCTAAACATGCCACGTTGTCAGGTTTAGTATCAACATTATTGCAGCCCATACAGAAGGAATGGAACATTGTTGGTTTGGATTTGGATGTACATTAACTGACTAATATCAAGTATTTTTCTTCAGCCAGCAGTCATGGAAAAGCATGTAGTTCTCAAATGGTTATTTGGGAGAGAAAATGTATCAATTTCTTGACCAATAAAGAATCTGAATGCTAGGACATCCTTGTAACCTCTTGTTTTTAGTGGAGGTCTTTTACAGAAATACCTTATCTCTTTTGCCTTAAAGAAACATGAGTTCTTAAAATGTTCCCAGTGGATCCGTGAGGTATCACTGTCTGTATGCCACCCATTACAGGGTGCAAATTTGTTGAAAGTGTTGTTTTCTCTCTTGTTCTTCCTTTTCAGTCTTCCCCTCACCTTTAAATAAAGTTGAACTTTCAGCCT
>VYZQ01001378.1:0-20713 GCA_013400655.1 Mystacornis crossleyi
GAGATTGCCATGAACACGGAGACAAAGGAGGACACCGTGGTGCCTCTCCCCGCTGCTGCAAGGGAGATTCACGCTCCGCAGATTAATTCTGAAGCAGTGTTTAACACATCTCCCTTTGGGGATGAAGGATTTGCCCTGCGTTTCAATGAGACATTCAAAATCACACTCATCACTCTCGGAAATAGCACTCAGTTAAATTGTCACCTCTCAAGCAGGAAGGCACGGCTGGGTGCTGCTCAGCCCGGGAGGAGAATGGGGCTGCGGGGCCGTGGCAGGGCTGGGCCGGCAGCAGCTGGGAGCAGCAGCGCAGGGCCTTGAAACACAAAGTTGAGCAGATTGAGTGAAGGACTTGAAGTACAGGCAGCTCATGGGATGGCCATGGGGCTGGCAGGGAGCTGGGGGGGTGAAGGGGTGGGTGTGTGACTGCCAGTATACAGAGCAGAGGAAAAGAAAAACATCTGGAAAGGGGAAATGGCCAGAGGGCAAGGTTTTCCTTCTTGTGTGGGAAATGCAGACTGGTCAAGCTAAGCCTTCTCTCTCTGGTCTCATCTTGTGTTTTCATCTTTCCTGTCTCTTTCCTGCACTTCCTGATAGACAAAAGATGATAAAATTCAGAGGGAACATGCAGCTTTGCTGCTCTTGCACATCCTGGACTCCCACAGCCAGCAGAGGAAAAGTGGAACAGACCAGAAGGATCAGCAGATGAGTGATACCCAAAGACTCAAGTCTACCGTGCACCTTGGTGGCCTCTCCAGTGTCCACCCCACCCAAAAAATGTGAGATGAACAGCCTCGGGAATGTCTCCATCAGCACAAAAGGTCAGAGCCGATGCAGGAACAGCACTGGCTGTGCTCTGCTCTTGCTGAAAATCCACTTTGAGCTGCAGGGGTGGATCCAAGTCACAAGGCTGGGGTTCTCCACTCCTATCTGTGTGGACCATAATCAGAGCAATTCCTCTCCCAAAAGTCTCCAGAACTGCCAACTGATGAGTAACAACTTCAGTTGCTGCTGACCTGAGGACATCTGAACAAAAATCCAAAAGTCTTTTTTTATCTTCTTATTGATCTTGAGATTATTCACATCTGCTTTACGAAAAGGTATAACGGCATTAAATTGATGATTTTGAAAGTGTGAACTCACTATAAGAGAAAAAGGTGGATTTTCATAAACTCAGCACACCAGCACTTTCCAGGAGGCCCTGGAATACTGTAAACCTCTGTTCCCCTCCTGATATGGAGCCAGCAAATTCACTTTCCCATGTGCAGCCAGGTACCTAGAAATCGTCATGTAAAGGAATTTCAATGTAGATGTGTGATATTCACTGCAAAGCACGACCTGTACGCAGACAGGGGAAGGAATGCTTGAGCAGGAGGAGTAAATGACTATCGCGGGCAGAAAACCCACTGCAATTCATGCATCACACAAATGGTTGTGTATATTAAAGCAATGAGGACAAAGGGTATTGATTTAGCACAAGTATCAAGAGTCCCAGGTGCTAAAACCTGAAGAAATAAAAACTGTGCTGGGCAGAATAACAACAAAACGAAATGATAAAATGATATGAGTGTTTGGAAAGACGCGTAGGACGGGCTATAAATTCTAATAATCCATATTTCTCGAAAGCAGCAGCTATTGACTCAAAAACAAAAGAGCAGGCATTGTAATGTAACAAATGTCAGACGGGATAGCAGCAGGAATTCAATTTGCTCTGGCCATATATCAACTTGAAACTTAATGTAATGGCACATAGTTAAAGCTGCACCCTCACTTAATGGCTATTACCAGTCCTGGGTGGGTTTTCCAGCAAGCATAAAGCAGTGAGTAATTGGCCCCGCTCTGCCTGCATCACTGCTAATGAAAAAAAACATGCTCCAGCCTGGCAGCAGCAGGATAAGGGGAAAGCAGGGAACCCTGGCAGAAGCAGGCAGCACTAGAGCTGCCAAGAGTCTGCTCTGCCAGGATCCCTTGAAAGAGTTTCAGGAGAGACCTCCCAGGCTTCAGCTGACCAGCATCCCTTTTGTAGAAGGGTCAGATCCTCCAGGCAGCAGCCTGACATCCTTGTTAGCTTTCTAAGGGAACAAGAAGAAGAGGAGGAGAGAGCCTGGCAGTGATCCCTCCCCTGGCCCTAAGCATGGAGTATGTAGGTCTGCTCGGGCAGGGGCCCTGCAGTTGGCCAATTAGAGCCACTGTAATTACTTCTCTTCCGTGACTGACTGCAAACGGTGGAGTTAAGCGACAGATTTCCCGTCCCACAGTTACTGTGGCTGCTGGTGTGAAGAAGCAGAAGTGTCAGCATCGCTGAGAATATGCTCTAACCATATGTTAGAGGCAAGAGACACTGAGGGGAGGGGGAGGCAGTGGGGAAGAGGGAGGCAGGATGGATGTGGGACAGAAACCTTTGTAGCAAGGAATTGTAGAATCACAGAATGGTTTGTATTGGACGGGACCTTAAAGACCATCCAATTCCAACCCCCTGCCATGGTCAGGGACACTTTTCACTAGATGAGGTTGCTCAGAGCTCCATCCAGCCTAGCCTTGAACACTTCATGGGATGGGGCATCCACAGCTTCTCTGGGGAGCCTGTTCCAGTGCCTCACCACCTTCACAGGGGAGAATTTTTTCCTAATATCTAATCTAAACCTACTCTCTTTTAGTTTTACTCCATTCCCCCTTGTCCTGTCACTCCGGGCTCTTGTAAAAAAGTCCCACTCTGACTTTCTTGTAGCTCCTTCAGGTACTGGAAGGCCTCAATTAGGTCACCCCTGAGTCTTCTCTTCTCCAGGCTGAACAATCCCAATTCTCTCAGCTTTTTCACATAGGAGAGGTGCTCCATCCCTCTGATCAAGTGGAGGCCTCCTCTGGAGTCACTCCAACAAGTCAATGTCCTTCCTGTGCTGGGAACCCCAATGTGAAGCATCCAAAACGATCAGGGAGGGCAAAGAAGTAAAATTGTCCTAATCACCCCACTGCAGATAGGCAGGGCCATTCCCAGTTGGCACATTAGACTTTTAACCAAGAGTAAAGCTTGCAAAATGTTACCTTCCTAGGGATACGCCACTCCAAATTTCAGGACACAGTTTTGGAACAATCAAAAATAAATCAGCCCCTGGGAGAAACTCTCTCAGGTTTGTCATTAAGCCTCACACGTGGCAGAAAGGGACTCTGGAAGGTCAGTGCTGTGTGAACCTCCCTGCAGCACAAACACAACCAATTTTATTCCTTATCATGAAATATGGAATTGCGGCCTTTGACTTTGCTCTTTCAATGCTTCTCAGGAGGCTATTTAAATACCTTCCACAGCCTTTTATTAAAGCAATAAAGATACTCAGAGCTTGTGACTCAGCTCTGCCTCCTCACTTACCATGAACCATACCTAGAACTTGCTGAGATGCCCAGTGGTGGCACAGATAATCCCAAGTAAAAGTTGGCAAGCAATGCTTTGGGTGGCACAACTGGTTTTCATAGTGCCCCAAAACCACGAGGCATTGGCTGGGTTTCAGCACAGAAGAGCTGCTGAGCTGTGGGAAGCCTGGCACAGGCTCCCTGGGAGCCCAGCTGCTCTCCCTGGGAACAGGAGGTGCCTATTTTGCTGACAATTTCCCAGTTTCTATCCCTGGGTGAGGACACAGCCCAAACACCACACCCCAATGGAGAACAGGGTCAGGCGAGAGCCCAGCTCTCAGTTTACCCTTGCCGTCGGTGTTCAGCACACACAGGAGGTCAGGAGTAGGTTTGGGTGTTGACCAGACAGCCGATGAGTGCAAATGGAGCACTGGAGGCTGAGTGTGCTCATGGGAACCAGACCTTCTGAGTGAGAGGCTGGAAGGGGGAAGGGATGTTGTACAAATCCACATTCCAGATTAAATCTCATCTTTAAGCCCCGAGTTCCAGTAACAGTATCTGTTTTAATGCCCACAGGCCTTGCTTTCCTCAGTAATCTCAGCCATCAGTCTCCCGTGACTGACAACACCAGGAATGAATCTCTTTTGAAGCTGACAAAACTCACTCTGAACTGATTTTCTCTTGAGCTCTGTTTATCCGAGACTGAGGATAGCACCTCTGAAGCAATCACAGCCTATATTTACCCCCCAGATCTGCACTTGATGCAGCAACAGCCACCAAGTGTGGCCAAGGCCAGTCTTGGCAAGTGCAACACCTGCCAGAAGCAGTCCCGTTCATTTTCTGGCCCCCAGGCCCCTTCCCCTCTGGAGGCCAAGGCTGCATTGACACACCCTGGCTGATTCCCAAGAGACCTGGGGCAGGCTGCCTGGCAGAGAGGGGACCCCAGCCTGACTCACAACAAAACAGTTGGAAATATTCTGGGCGTCTGTTTACAGCCCCATAAAGATTGTATGCAGTGCATTCAGCCTCATGTCTCCGCATTCATCGTGTTAAATACTGAACGTTTTACTTTAATACCACAGTGGCTACAAGCAGGAATACTTAATGTCAGTAAATAAGAAGTAATCACATTTTCCCAGTGAATGGATCAAAAATGGCCACTGGGAGAGTTAACCTTCTGAAGTTGAAAGCCCGGAGCCCTTGCTGGAGTTTCCAGCAAACTATAGACCCTGTGGGGCATCTCCAGGAAAAGAAAATAATTAGAAAAATAATGGCATAAATAATAAAGCTTATGCAGCTTTTAATTGAGGAACTGGTCTGTAGATTGGGCACAGCACACTCATGCCCAAAAGCCAACATTATACATTCAAATGCTGGCAACGGAGGGAAAGAGGGACAGAAGCAGACGGACTAAGACTCTCTGCATTTGTGAGTAAAATCTACCGGAAAAAGCACATTAGAGCTCCTTGGAAACTAGAGCATTCCATGGAGAAACACACACATGCAGAAGAGGGGCTTCTCAAGTGAGCCCAGATTATCACAGCAGACTCTCAGCCATGGTTCCTGCAGATCTCTTACTAGCCCTGTCTGGGCTTTGGGCACACTTCTATCTACCTGGGAACTCCAGGCTCCAGCACCAGCTAAATTCCCCTGGATGCAATCACTCCTTCCTTGAGGTAGGCACGTGGCCAACTCACAGCACCACGCTGCAGCCTTGGGCCTAGATGTCCACTGTGAGGAAGGGGTCAATGTCTCTTGAGAGCTTCAGTGTGCCAGTAGATTAGCAATACATTAATTATGTTTGAGCTATCTCAATTGAAATGATGCTTAACAAGTCATCCTGACCAAGAAGGTCAAAATCTAACTGAATGTCTCATGGTTTTACCTTAACTCACCTTGCCATGTTGACAAGCTGCCCAGAGAAGCTGTGGCTGCCCCACCCCTGGAAGTGTCCAAGGCCAGGTTGGACAGGGCTTGGAGCAATCTGGTCTAGAGGAAGGGGGTTGGACTGGATGATCTTTAAAGTCCCTCCCATCCAAACCATTCTCTGATAGGTTCACATTAGGTAACATTATATTATATGATTTTCTAAACACACCTCTCCTCCACTCCCTGCCTCTGAGCTTCTCTCTGTTTCAAACTTCTCTGGTAAAATTGGCCCTTCCTTGTTTCTCTCCAACATTTTGTCATTATTCTACCAACCAGAAGACCAATTTAACTCATTTGCATCCTAATTTAACCACACGCTCAATCTGTCACTCAACTGTCAGCTGTAATATTAGGAAACAACACTTCAACACCTTTCACACCACATCACTCCTAAATAAGCTCTCTTAAGTCTGAACTATTGACTTTTGTAAGTACCTGGTTGCATCGCTGTGGTCTAAATCTAATCCTTGGCTGTAGAAAAGACCCCCACAGAGGGGTCTGGTCTCCAGGTTACTCTTTCAAGGGCTTAGGTGGTGCTGATACCAATGAGCCTGATGCACATTACAACAGAACTTTGTGTCCAGCAGGTGAGAAGCGTGGGGTAGGCAGAGAGGAGGCCTAGTAGAAGATAGTACACGTCCCTATCAAAAACATCCTTCCCAGCCTGTTAGAGTCTTCAAACACAAAGATGCTTACACAAAGCTTCTTCAAGGCTCAAGCTATCAGCTGCCCTGCAGTGTTCCTGAGAACTTCACTGTGCAGCTCTGGAAGCAGACTGACACGGCTGATTCGCAGCTGTGTTCTACAGCTCCCCGGGTCACAGAGGGGCTGGGAATTAGGCTGTGGAGATAGAAGGTGGGAAACTCATTTGCTTTCTCCCATCTCAGTCTTTTTTTTCTCTCTTGATAAGTTGTCTACAGGAAAATGGCAACTTTGAAGTTGACAGCCAGACAGCAGTGCTGTCCCACAACTGGTGGGCCACCAAAGAACATGACAAGATTTTCAATTTCCTTCAGCAGTCAGAGAACTTCCAGAAGACCCTTGATGAGCACACCTCAAGTTTACACGATGCTCCACGAGGTCTCTAACTGCTGCTTGCACAACATCCCCCAGAATACCTTGCGTGTCTCCCTTTGAAGCTGTGACCTGATTACCATAAGCAACGCACTGCAGATGTACCTCTGCAAGCCCAGAAGCACCGGGGGAAATGAATATATTCGTATTTATCATATTAATGCAGATCAAGCTGGGTATTTGTTCTGACATTTCAATAATAGCTTTTTCTATTTTTTTTTAGCAGCAGCTTGTATTTTCTTCTCCTTTAAATAATTCATTGTTACATTAAACTTATTTTAAATTGGGGTCCCTTTTTGATCAAACTAAAACCTTATTTGGATAGCCAAAGGGGAAAAAAGGTATAAATGAAAGCTCCCTCTTTTCTTTCCTCCATTCTTTCACTCCTTCTTTTTTCTCTCTTGTTAAAATCTCTTAATCAAAGTGACAATCTGTCTTTCCCGGGAAGGAAGCTGGCGCCTTTGAACAGTGCTGCTCCAAGAGCTCTGTGCTTTGATGTGGGATTTAACTTCTGCCTTTAGCAATCTCCAGTGTCTGTGCATCGTGCACCGTGNAGAGCAGAACTACTGACGTCTTCCCATTTCACAGGAGGAAAGCTCCCTCTCTATCACATAAGGAAGCACCATCACTTGCTGCTATGATTTTATAGCAGTTATTCATCACATAATTCCCCAAGACCTCCACTCTACTCCTGGCAAGTGCCTTCTGGGATTTCACCCAATCCGTCAGGGATCACCTTTCCCATCAGTGTTGGTACCTTTGTCACCCTAAGAGCAGTTCTTCGTCTGAGTGAATCAGAGCTCTTGATTTTGTGTACATTGAAGATTTTACAGGTGCTTCTACCTGTCATCCCCAGTGATTTTCTGTAGCAACAGGCCAAGTGCACAAATGCTTTACAAAATACTGAACAACACGAACTTCAGAACTACAAATCTCCAAAGCAGCTTCAAGTCAGAGAAAACAAAACCTTGGCAACAACAGAATCCAGCACCGCCTCAAGTTTCTTGTACCAAATGTCAGTCTTCAGAGCAAAACCGGTACCAGCTCGTAATGCCATCTATCAAGAGTCTGAGGGATTTTTGGAAGTTTAATGTTTCAAGTTTTCCCCACTTTTCTCCTCCTTTAAAAGCTTATACACAAACATACACACAGAGAGAACTTTCATCTGCTTTAAAAACAAACACACATAAAAACACATACACAGGAACACATTAATTTTTTCTGGCTATTTTCTTTCTTTTATGTGTGTCCCATTCCTCACCTCTTCTAAGTAATAGTGGAATTCTATCTCACATTTGTATAAAGTGTGGGGATAGCATAGCAGGAAATAAAACTGATTTTCTCCCTACTTGTCTACTCTGGGAACCTTTGCTGAGCTACTGCAAATTTCTGCACCACTGGGAAGAGCTCCTTGCCATGGTGAACCTTGACCACGGTGACCAAAGAGAGAGATGCCAGAAGAGATCTACCCAATTTCCAGTGTCTGCACTGCAAACAATGGATGATAATCAAGACAGAAAATAATGATAGTTACAGAGTAGGAGGACACAATTCCCCAGACCCCATCTAAGCCGTTGCTGTCCCTTTTTGGTTTTCAACTGAGACTCTCTGGACAATCTGATCTCTGCTGCAGGCGTGCTTTTCTCATCTCCATGGTACTCTTAGGTTCATCTCCCTCGATTTTGAGAATCTCTGTGTTCTCCTTGGCTTGGATCCTTTCAGTGCCCTCCCAAGGGCATTATCCCCTTGAGCATATATTGCTTCCAGAATCTTTTGTTCCCCCACTCCCAACCCCTTCACTGAATATCTATTTCTGTACATTTTTGATCAGCCAAACCCAAGGGTTATATCCCTTCCACGGAGGAGTGAGGGAACACAGCAGCTGACACTTAAAAACCAAGGGAGTCTGGAGAGGCCAGTGATGGGCTGCCTACATCCAGGAATCATGGTAAAGGACACAACAGAGGCTTGAGGTGGAGACCAAGGACAGACTTCTCGGGGAAGGAACCAGAGAAGGAAGAGACGAAAAGTGAAAAGATAGTGACAGGGAATGCGAAGAGCATGAGGAAGATGTTTTTCAGTGGACAGGAAGCATTTGTTTCACGTGGACCGGGTAGCAGGGAGATCTCCAGGGAGGTTTCCCAGGCGTTCATTGTAGCTAGAACACACACAGGAAATTTCCACCCCCAGCTTTTGTAATGTTTGACGTGGGAGGTAGAGCCTGACAGAGGTACAGCTCTGAGATAAAACTTTACCACTTTCCTGTGTGTCCTGACCACTGTTGTACGGACAGCTAAGTCCATCCCAACAGACCTCCCCTCTAAGCCCCTGCCTCCCGAGGTACGGAGCAGCCACAGCCCCCTGAGAACCAGCACGCCTGCTCGGACACTCCGTGCAGACCTGTGTGCACGGCTTTGGGAAATGGGGCACAGGATGAGGCTGTGCCGAGGCTTGCTGCCGGTGCCAAGCCCGTTCCCCCGCTGCTGTCTCGGGTATCAATGATGCAGCTCTGCCGTACACAGCGTACACGTGCTGCTCAAGAGAAGAGCCAGGAATAGCATCTCTCCGCAGAATTCCTGTGTCATTTCTAGCAGGCAAGCAAAGCAAAAGGACAGGAGGAGCCTTTCCAGGCACAGAACACCTGTGCAGAGAGCCCTGCCAGTCCAAGGGCACCTCTGTTCCTGCTTGGTGCCGCTCCCTAGAGCCGAGCCTGCTGGCTGCAGTCACTGCGCTGCGCTCGCCCGCGGTTCACATGCCGCGCCTCCCTCCTGAGATTTGCCACCAGCTTAATAGAGTGCACGTTGGAGAAGGTCCTCCGCCCCTACCCTCATGCATACCCAATCAGGCCTCCTGATTATGCAAATTAAATACAGTAACATCACCACCAATACACACCACACACACCTCCCCCCCTAACCCGCGCTTCTACCCCGCCCCACTCCAGCACAAAAAAGGGGCGGGGGGGGGTGTGTGAAGAGGAGTAACAAACCCTTCATTCATAACCAGAAACGTTAATTATATGTAATGATGGGCAGTCAACTCCCTGAAGCATTTGCATAATTACTAATGCTAATGGATTCAGAGTGCCTCTCTCCTTCTCGTGGAGGAAGTTTAATTGGAAAATGCATAAAAGCATGAGGAGGGAGGAGGGTGCTCTGAGCGGTCTGAAGTGGCACACGCCAAACATAGGAGCTCTCTGGAAACGGAGGAAGAAACCTGGTCACTCCCTCCCGGCTCCTGTGGCCAACTTGCCTTTTCTTCCCTTGCCTGCTGTAGCATCGCCACCATTTCTGGGGAGCAGCCGCAGGAGAGATCGAGGGGTAGTGTTAGGGAGCATCCAGGTCAGCCACTGTGATCCCAAGGGGATTATAAAAATAAGGTCTTGTGAAATGAGGAAATTCTCACCCAGGTGCCTCAAAGACAGCGAGTAATAACGCATGCCCCTTGCTTGGCAGGAGGATTCCTCTGGCCCCACCAATCTCCAGCAGCTGTGTCTTTCTCTCTTCCCCTACACATGCTGGTGGCTGCTGAGCTTCCCCCAGGCAGAACTTGCTGCTTTCTCCCCACTGCCTTCAGTTATGCTGCCACAGGCCTCGGCTCCCTTCCCAAGCAAAAGCAACCTCACAGTAACTGCCGCACAACAGCCAGAGCCAGAACCTCCCCATGCCCTCAGGGAATGTTTATTCCTCCTTCCTGGCAACCGAATAATGGCTAAAGGGGTGCCAAATCTGGGACTGGGCTACCTCCTGTGGGCTTCTCAGTCCTCAGACTCAGTCCCACAGTTCTCCAGGCCACTGCATGTCTATGGCCAGGATTTGGGAAGGGATGAACAAGAGTTCATGTGGCCATGTGTTTGTTCTTCCACCTTTTCCTTGCATTTATTCCCCCTCTCTCTGTTTGGCACTGGGAGCTCAGCTGTGCACCCACTGCCCTTGCCCTCCTCCAGGGGCTGAGTTCCTGAATAGAGATAAGTTTTGCACTGCGAGCAGCTGGTGAGGCAGCAGATGGCTGGGAATCTGTAAAAGTTAAAAAAAAATGTAAAAAGTGCCGCTGTCACAGCCCCAGGTATTGTTCACTCATTCCCAGTGCCACCAGACTCGGAGTGCATATCAAACAGAGTACGTGCCCTTGGAATCGTCATCAGAGGCAACTGTGCAAAACAGTGAGAGAGCCACTCGGATGTGCCCGGCCAGGCGGCCAAAGAGGACACGCCGTGACAATAACAAAGCCCTGCATCATCGCAGAGGGACACTCAACCCTTCATCTCGCCCCTTTGCCATCCTTCAGCAGTGGCGCAGCCCCCCGGGGGACCGGACACCAGTCATTGCTTTATTGCACTATAAAGCACTGTGCACACCTTTGGCAGTGCATAAATAACAGCAATAATGTGGTCCCTTGAGCAAAGCAGCATTTCATCAGCAAGAAAATTGTCCTCTCTCTCTCCCTCTTAACATTCCAGTGGGTACCGCTGGCAGTCCCTCGCTCTGGGAGGGGTTTGCACTTCTGCTTTCCATTGCAACCACCCGGAATTCAGGGGAGGTCTCAGCTCGTTTTCATCTTTCTCTTATCAAAAAATTTTGGTTAATATTTCATACTTGTGAGGACCAGAGCCAGGCAAAAGGCAGCTTTGGCAATGAATCTCTCTCTTTCTGACTCCTGACTTGCCTCAGCAGCTACTCCAAGCCTGGGTCCCCATTTTAACGCCACCAATAAGGCAGAAAATCCAACTGGCACCTCCACACTCCAGAACCAGTGCCTTAGGCAAGCCTGAGATGGAAAAATGTTTCAACTATCCTTGTCCTGTTTCGTCAGCTCACCAGGGACCTCACTGGAAACCTGCCAAATGCAGCAGAAGCTGCTGGTTTCCAGAACCTCCACAAAACAAATGAACAAAGCCCCTCGAGGAGTCCAGCTTATGACATGGACAGCTGAAGGATTGGTGCACACAGAGACAGTATTTCTTACTCAGGCACGTTTGAGTAAGTGATGCTTTCTCAGAATATTGTTTTAGCCTTACATGATTCAGTGATAACAAATTCTGAATTTTACCAGTATACCTTGTTCACTTTAGACCCCCCAAACCCAGGGTGGTTAAACTATTTTCCTTAGGAGAAATCCAAAGTCTAAGGTCTCAGCCTACATTTCCCTTTACTTTGTGGGTATTTTTGTTTGGGGATTTTTTTTTTTTAATAATGGCACATTTGGATATAGAGATATTTTGCCTGGATTACAGAACACCTTGAAATCCGGTGCATATTTGATCCATTTTCCCAATACAGTAGAAATGGACAGAAACCATAGGGTACATTTTCACTCCCTCCAGCTAATCTCAATGCAAAGAGTAGCCCAGCATCACTTCGTTTGGAAAGTATCCTTTTTTTATTCACTTATCACTAGAGAAAGGAGAAGTTGAAACAAAGAAAAAAACTGCAAAAAACCCCACGAAGCAGCGTAACTGCTGATTAAACCTTGTCTCAGCCGAGAGTTCAACCTGAACATATCTAAAATTCTAGCAGAGTTAATCTACGCGCTTCCATTGAGAGAAAAACAAAGCTTTTTAATCGTTGTGTGAAGCCTGCACCAGAGACCAGAAATGAGAACCCTGAAGGTGGTTTTGCTCGATGCTACCCCAGAGCTCTGCTCTTGGCTTTGTAACCCTGCTAAAGGCAAGAAAGAACAATTCTGCAGGAGTTTACTGAGACAATATGAAAAGCAAACAACTGCCACAGCAAGTATTATTTCATTTTATTCCACAGATTTAATGCTGTCATGTGCAAAGAGGGTTTGAGGGCACTCAAACTTTTTAAATGAAGGCTGCCCCAGAGCCCTGTGACAATATTTGCCCAGTCTCAGCTGCCTCTGCGTGGAGGGCAGCTCCATCCCTGTGCCGGGGATTCCTGCCGGCTCCCGGTGCAGCAGGAGAGCTGCCGGCGGCACAGCAGAAATAATGAGCTCTCTTATAGCTCAGGATGAGAAACGGACAGGAGTTTTTGGGGACCAAAGGGAGGAAGATTTCCTCAAAAGCCAGCACAGGCCCTCCTTCCAATCCTGCAGCGAGGTTAGAGCCTGAGAATGAAGAAAATCAATGAGTACAAGTTGAAGGACTGGAACTGACTGAGAAAGGCACTTCAAATGCTCACTCCCCCAGAGACGGTGTGGAGTGACTCAGGCTGCCTTGCAAAGCCTGCTTCATTTCCCCAGACTTCCTTGTTGTTTGAGATCAATGGTTGGGTAAGTGATCTCAAACAGCAGTACTTCATATTTGTTTAATATCCTCAAGACCAATCGACCCTAAAAGTCTTCACAGATTTCATACAGAAATCACCTCAACTATCACAGCAAGATTTTTAAAAGATAAATTCACCAGATTATCACATTTTCTGAGCCTGTTGATCTCTAAATATTATTTTTTCCCCTATATTTACCACGGCCTGAATCCAAAGTCTCACTATCTGGAGGATTGCTGGCCCATGAATAACCCAGAATAAAAAAATAGCGATCTATAATAAAAAATTAATCTGTGAATTATTTCCTTCCCTTTATCTTGCTCAGGTAACAACCTCAATGGCACTGCCAGCAGCACTACAGCAATAACTCAAGACAGATCTCCTGAAGATTTGGTGTTTTCTAAACTGAGTGGAGAAGTTATTTTGCATGAATCATTGAAGGTACCTGTAATTGTCACAAGACTCATGACAGCTTTTGCAGAAGTTTCTCTGTTGCTTGTGGTGGACTCAGCTGAGAGACAGCACACAAACAAAACCTAGTAAAGGTTAGGACAGAACATTTCTGAAATGGATTACTGCCTGCAAATACAGAGTAACAAAGTGGCTTCTGCGAAACCACAAAGGCACACAACACGACTATTTAGTTGTTTGCACAGATCTCTTGAATCAGTAGCAAATTAAATAACGTTGCTCCTACAAGATTAACTCGTAGCTAAAATGCTGCATCTTCATAAGGCAAAATCTTTGTTTATTGACAAAAATATATTAACTTCTTTTTCAGTACAGGAAATAAAGACATCCTAGAGAAGGACAATTTTATTTGCTGTCTCTGATGCTACAAGCTTTGCAAATATAAAAATATTTTCAATAATCGTTTATAACTCCAAGGCTGAATAGGAAGCGACCCATTGTCTTAATGATGGCTTTGAAAGTAGCGCTGAAACGTCATTTGAAATATTTTTTAAAGTTAAAGATTTACTGTAATGTGATTATTTCAATATTGGCAAAGTGTCTCCACTTGTAACTGGTAATGTTCATTTGTACACGGAGTTGTAATTCCCAAGGCTAATGGAATACTGGAATGTATTATACAGCAAGTGTCCTATGGATATATCATCCTTTGATCAAGGAGGCTGCATTGCAAAGTTTTAAATCTTTTTTAACTCGCCTCCCAAAGTGATTCAGCTTTCCCACAGGGCCCTTGCACATGCTACATTTGAAAAGGGGTTTTTTTGTGTTCTTAAGCTGCTGGGAGTGACTTTGGTGCAGGGGAAGAGAATCAGATTGTTCAGCAGCAATTCTTAAGCTCTTTCAGGCTGTCCAGCACAGGAAGGCGCTTCAGTACTCCACACTAAGGATCCTTTCACTGTGTGCTAAAAGCATTTTAATGATAGAGCTTTTAAAACTAAAACAATGGCAAAACACATTAAAGCTAAGTTACAAAAGGGAGTTGAAGAGAAATTATTTGACCATAGCAGCAACTTGAATCTCAGAACACATTATATCCAAAAAAAAAAAGGAGAGGAATTGCATTCAGCATTATGCATTAGCTCTCAAATGTCTGCCTTCACATTTCAGTTAATTCTAGAGTTTTAATCCAATTCAGCCACTGATAAAAACTGTTTACTTCTCAGGAAACCATGAACGTTGCTACTCCAAGGCCAAAATTTCACAAAAAGCTCTGTGGAGCTGTACCCTGACCACAGCACATACTGACAGCAAGCTGAAAACACGAGCACAGGCTTCAGAAATCCTACAGTCACAGCTGGGCAAAGCTCCTTGAACTCTGGGTCTCCAGCTCTAGTAGTGTACCTCACGTCCTTCCCTTTGCAGCAACAGAAATAACATTTTCCTTGAGAAACGAGCTAGGGTAGATTGCAGAAATACTGACTCTGTTAAGGCAGAGTTTCAAATTAAAGTCAATTTCAATTATACGTATAAAGAGTTTTGTGAAATCATTTCAAAAAACAAAGTTACATTGAAATGCATTGGGACTGCGAATAAGTATTTTATTTTAGATAACAATTGACACTTAGGAAAATTAAATTTTGTACTTGCAGGCAATGGAAAAACAGACTAGAAATGTTAAGGAAAATAGTTCTTTAAAATGTCATTTAAAACAATTAGCTGAGCAAGGTAGTTGTATTAATTCTGTGATATTAGGGCCCCAACTGTGTCTAGTTTCCAATCAGTGACAGACAAAGCTAATGTACAGCATTTCCTCAGCCAAACGGAGCAGAGGACCTCTACACTGCACAGGCTTTCAGCTCCAGAAAAGCCATTTCCACACCCTCAGACACAGCAGAGACACACCCCAGGGAACTTTCCTGACCTGGCAAAAGGGAATTAGTGGGAAGATCGCCTTTCCTCCAGGCCTCCCCAAACCATTCTGGCAGAAGGAAGCTCTGTCGGACAGTTATTTTTCTCTACCAGCACTCATGGTTCCCATCACACATGAACCTGTGCACCTCAGTGTTTTCAAAACATGTATTTTGTCATAATATTTCAACATTTTGCAACAACACTTCAAACATTTCTTTGATGCAAAATTTGAGGTTCTTAGCTGCTTCTGAACATCAAGGTCCACACAACTAAGCACACAAGACTCTGCTCTTCATCAACCTAAATTCAGAGCAATCACCGTCCTTTCTATTTCGCCAGTACCACACAGGTTTGTGTGACAGTCAAAGCCAGTGAGAGTCGAGGTAGGAGCACTACCAACCTCTGCCACCTTGTTGAAGGCTCTGTCCTTGAGCTGCTTAGAGCTCTGCAATCGAGGTAAGTTGCACCTTGGAGCTGCTGTTTGCTCACTGTGCCTTTATTCCAGCACTCAAAGCTCCTGGCAGACGTGCTCGGACCAGGAGGCCACATGCAAATGCAGTGCACAGCCCAGAACTGCACCCAGGCTCACACACACAGGCAGCATTCTCACAGCTGCCTTCCTTAAGGAGGAGCCTGGGTTAGATGCTTAAATAAAACCTGGGAAATCTCTATTCCAGGCGTGATTCCACCACAGGCTCCCTGTGTGACCTTCGGCAGGTCATTTAAGCTCTCAGTAAAAATAAGACTGATAACACTTCTCCTATCTGGTCTCTTTAGACCTTTAGCTCCTCAGACAGAGACTGTCTCTTACATGCACGGAGCCTCTAAGAGCTGGGGCCTCTCATGGTAATTACCTGCCTTGCAGCAGTTAACAGCCCCACTGCACGCTGCAGTGACTTGGACAGGGATGCACTAGCCCGGAAACACTGCAAAGGGACACAGGTGCAAAGCAGGAAGTTGCGGGTGAGCAGAACAGGGATATTATCGAATGCAAACATATTTTTGAGCTCTATGATCGAACTGGAAGGCAGGTTTTGGGCTGTAACGAAAGAAATCATGTTACTACCCACTTGCACAGCCTGACAGCACAGCCCCATGCCGAATGCACGAAAGCTTTCTCTTTCTATTATGCTTAGGGGCTGTGATGGAAACCCATTTTTTCTTCTTTTCATAAATAAAACCATAAATGACTAGCAGTCTGGAAAGGCAAGATCTTGCAGGGGGGGAGTTGCTCTCATGTTTTATCAATGAGGAAGCAGAGCACTGGGCATCATGATTTGTCTGTTTGCCTGTTTTCATTATCTTTTTAATGTTAACGTTAAAGTCTTCTAGAGACTGTATTTTAAAAAGCTGCTGTCAAATGACTCTTTGAATAGAGATGAAATGCACCTTTGAGAATAGCAGGTAATAGGAAGGCTTTGCTTCAGCCTGTGGGCTGAGAAATGTGTTGTAATGTCAATGCAGGGGGCTGCTGAAAAATTCTTTCCTGTTCCAGGTTCTCTGTGTTGTCTTGTCTCCTTCGACCTTTGCTCAACAGCAACCAACGGAGAGCTGGGGGCCACGGGATCCCAAACTGCAGCACTTTTTGGCTAAGAATGACCGTGAGATGCAGCTGCTCTGACACACTTGAGGCTGAGAGTGCTGCCCCAAGCACTCACAAGCTGCTTCCAGGTTACCATCTGTTATAAATGCATATTATATTATTGGCTTTTCGCAAGTATTAAAATGAATGCTGTATGTATAATGTTAAATATAGCTTCNCCAAGTCCACCCACTGGGAGCTCGAGTGCTCAGGGGTGCTCTGAATAAAAGGGCGGTGCAGAGGTAAAAACAGCTCTTTTATACCCCCTTCTTCTGCTGTACAAAGCAGAGCCTGAAACCCTTAGGCCAGCTTTTGTTTTGTTGGTTTTTCAACTTTATTTGATTGTTTTCGTTCCTGCTCAGGGTGTTTTTTATTAGACATTCAGGTCTTGTCAATCCTGTTTCTCTGGAAGATTTTGTGGATGGGTAGAGAACTAATAGGTTTAGGATATCAGAGGAACCAATAAATTGCAAAAAGCTCTAAAAAAAATCACAAACAGATTTTTATCTAAAATGAGGCAGTTACTTAAAGGGTACCGCAAAGATGCATTTTACTAATGTAACAAATGTTCAGGCCAGCTTTTGCTTAGCAGGAGGTGCAGACTGCTTAGGAAATTTGCTTCACGGCCCACCTAAAAATGCTGAGGCAAGTGCAAAACCCATACACACATGCTTATGTGCACATACACACAGGGATTTTTAACAAGGAGTAAGCAACTTCCCTGTGAATTCCTCTGCTCCTCTTACTGGTTTCTGATAGACTCTCCCCACCTTCACCAGTGCATTCTGTGCAACAGCAGCTGATCATTATCCTCTATTGGGCATCAAAGCCAGAAATGATGGGTGAGATCACTTATACCACGTTCCCATTTTTCATACACACATATACGTTGCTCATGGCACAATTCAGTCCTTCTGTCACTGCTCTGCTACAGAAATACTGGCAATGGGGAACAATTATCTGTCTGTGCCCTTCTGTCCCTCCTGATGGAGATGGAAAAAAACATGGAAAAGAGTGAAAAGGATTTACCAAACACTCTGAAGCAAACCTGCCAGCTCTGAGCCTCCTGGAGCAGTTATGTGTAGTGTACGGATGAAGGAAACTATTTGATTCCAAAATCAAAAACCTGATAAACTCTAAGGAAGAGTGAAAACATGAGAGCCCAGAAAGTGGACCGTTAGCTAACTGTGAGTGACAAGATGATTTCACTCCTGTGTTTCTTCCTTGCCTTCTTCACGAAGGGCCATCTACAGACCCAATTCCTATCCAGGAGCACAGGTGCAGGCTGGAGTCCCACCTGACTCCACAGAGGAGCCAGCCACTTATGGGGGAGCCAGAGTCCTTATGGAATCTGTGATTAAAGATGCTGTACCCCAACTGCACTCTGGCAGGTGCTTATGTGCACAGAGAACTCATTAAGTTGATAGTAAAACTGAAAGGGAAATCATTGGGATCTAAAGTGCAGGCCTAAAGATGAGCACAGTCCCCAGTGCGCTCCTGAATCAGGGCCAGGATAAGCAAAGAGCAGAGAAAAGGGAATTATTTCAGCTTTTTTCCCTTCTGGATGCTCCATATGCTCCAGCCAGCTGTTGTGGGTTTGTTCATACTCATTACAGTGGGTATGTGTGACAGACTCTACCTCCCCTCAGAGTGACTCAATCACGCAGGGTCTCAAATGGTTTGCTGGAGGCTTTAACGCACGTTGTGTCTCCCCAGAGCTCCACATCCCCCCATCTCTCCCGTCTAAATCCAGTGGCTCTAACAAGTCCCCCCTTGTGAGGTGTGGTTAGAGGAGGGTTAGGTGACTGTTCTGTCTGTTCAGCCAGAGTTTCCTCCTTCACCCACTGCACACCTGCTATCTTATATATGTTTCAGCTACCAGAGGGAACATACTTCACTAAAACAACAAGCAAGCTCGTTTTGGGGAAGTCAAATTTATAGCTACGAAGCTATTCTGAGGAACAAATTCACAGGCTTGGAGCTTTCATGGCCCCAGAGCCTGACCTGCTCCCCGACACCCAGAAGCTTTCCCAGGTAGTTCTGCCTCCACCACTCCAGCCATGTCACTGTCCCCTGTGAGTCCCCAGCTCCCCACAGGGAGCAGAGGCTTGACCAATTACCCAGCAAAAGCTTTCCACAGCACAGGGCCAAGCCCTGAGCTCTGGGCTGAGGAGGACCTCAGACATACAACAGCGGTTGGCACATTCCAGGATCAGACCCCTCATTTATTCCCCATGTCCCCCCAAGAAGAGGACCCCTCTGCTAGGAAAAGTCTTTGGGGTTTAGTATTCTGTCATTTCTTCCAAAAACTGCCGTGCCACTTGCCCACAGTGGGTCTGAAACATGATGACAGGAGAATTTGGCTGTTTTCCTGCTACTGTCCCAAACAATCATATCTCCAAAACACTTGCAGCCTTCTCGGAGCCTTTCTTTTCTTATTACTTCACCCATTCAAACATCAGAAATCCTTCCCCATCATTTTTTTTCCAGTAGATTTCCCTGCCAGTGGCTCAGAGTGGGTCCTCCCACTGTTCCCCCACATGTTGTCTCTCAGCTTTAATCAAAGTCACTTCCTTATTTCCCATCTGATTACCCAAGTGCTGCCTGGCCCTCAGCCACCCTCAGAGCTGGCATAAGCAGGTGCAGCTCTGACAAAGTGACATCAATCTATGTGCACCCTGAATTGGAGTTGTCTTCCTGATGGAGACCTCTTGATCCCAAGCATTTCTGAAAGCACGGTGGCATGGTTTGCACATGTGACTGAAGCACAGGAGAGGAGGCAGTTCTTGCCTCTTTAACCTACGCCAAGGATCACCAAATGAAGACTCTGCCTCACTCTGTACACCTTCTCCCTCTCTTTGAAATGTAAACGCACTCTTTTCAGCTTGGGTGTTGGCTCAGAGGGAATGATGAGGCTGCCGAGAGCTCCTTCGGTACCAGCAGAGCCTTCATTTACATTTCTCATAACCAAGTCAGTCTCTGCGCTCTCCCTTGTTGTCCCATCACGAGGTTCTCCCTTTTGAGTCCCCTCCCAGCCCAAAGGGTGCGGTGCTCCCTCCAGCTCCCGGCAAAGGCGTGGAGCACACAGTGAATGTGTGACTTCTCTGCCCCACTGCTGCTACAGCACTACACGGGCCCTGGAGACGCTCAGACACGGCCCGTGCCTTGCACCTACAGCTGCACCTGGCAGGAGGCACCTGTGGCTGCACTGCTGCAGCAGCTGTACCCCGATGAGAAGGGGAAATGAACTGATTCTCCTTTCTAGCCTGGTTCCCAGCTGACTGGAAGGAGCTCCTGTCTGCAGATTCATCTTCTGGGAACTCCCAGAGTCCCGGAGCACACACAGATACAAACCAGAGCCTGGTTTTTAGAAGATATATTTGTGCTAGAAGCCTCGAAAGTATTTCTAAGCTACAAGCAACACTCTGCTGACTCACATTTCCACTGAAAGCCATTCAGTTTTCAGAAGCATCAATGATATCTGCCCAGGGACCTTCAGCTCTGAGTTATTAGGTTTGCCTTACTAGAGAAGCCAACACAAAATCCTGTGTTTTGGACACCAACGGGATTTGAGCAGTGGAACTCCTTGTTTCAGGGCACTGGATGCTATAAATTCCTGTAAGCTGAAAGAGCAACTGAATGAATTCAAGGGAGAAAACCCCATCTAGAGCTACTGAATGGAGGAAATAACATTTGGCTAAGAAAGTAATAAATTTCTGGAGATGGAGAGAGTATATTAAGAGGTGTCACTATATGCTTATCATCACACATTCATCCTCAGGCATCCACTACTAACCACCGCAGGAGAAAGAACACTTGGCTGGATGGGTGCTCTTATTTAGGCTAATGCAAGCAAAGCACCCTTGAATACACCTGAACACCTAAACTCACAACACACAAACCCTCACAAGCCTGTCTGCCATCACTGCACTGCAACAGGAGCTACAACAAAGAGCTACAGTGTCACGATGAATGATGTGTTTCTTCATTCACTTCAGGGAGAGCTCCTGTCTAGGGTTAGAGACCTTCATTTACCTCTATTACCTTAAACACCCAAGGGAGTACAGGAGAATAGTCATCCCAAGCTCATTTTACAACCACCAAGAGTGGAGAGCATGGCCAGAAGGCGAGTGGCCTCAGATGAGCTGATTTCTCTCTCCCTGAGAGCAGCGACTGTGATATCAGCACCAACACACAGCTGCACTCCCAGTTTATCTGCACTGCTCAGCTTGGATGG
>VYZQ01001379.1:4697-45704 GCA_013400655.1 Mystacornis crossleyi
CAGGCACCACTGCATTCACCAGTGAGCTGCAGTTCTGGCTGTTTACATTTGCTGCCTCTTGTCTGTGGGCAGAAGAGTGCAGAGCTGATGTAAAAGCACCCAGTGACTATGTTGTGTTCATGTCCTTACACTACTTGTACTACTTAGCTAGAATCATACAATCACTGGCTGGTTTTGGTTGGAAGGGACCTTAAAGATCATCCAGTTCTAATGGCAGGGAGTGCTATGGGCAGGGACACCTTCCACTAGACCGGGCTGTTTGGGGAATATTAGAAAGTGAGAAACAGGAGAAGTTAAAGCTCCCTACATGGACACTCCTGATGTGGCTTATTTTCTCTGTCTTGCCAGATTTGCTTTCTCTCAGCTCTTTCACTGCCATCTCCCTCTTTTCTTTCTTCTTTACTCTTTTTCCATCTGCCCTCTAGTAATTTATTTTCACCGTCCTGTTATTTACCCTGCTAGTGCAGACAGAGGGTCTCCAAGTATAATTCCAATGAGAAGGGCTCTGTGCAGGTCAGGAGCTTCTCTGCAGGAAGATGTGCTCCCAGAGCTCACAGCCTTTGGCACTGCTCATTCCTCCCTTCTGACAAGGAAGTGGCTGAACTCTCCCAGTGTATATTCACTTGAAATCACATCCTGGAGCCTTTTTTTTGTCTTTTTAGAGCACAAAACAGAGTGAAACCTTCATGTCAGAAACTAGATAGTATTTATAGTTTTGTTAGAATAATAACCAAGTGTGTTTCCACCAGAAAAATGCCTTGAAACTGTACTTTTTTAGTTTGGTCATTTCAGCAATCCGTGAGTAAATTCAGGAATACTTCTATACATAATACATTCTACAATAACCAATTCGACTGACATAAATGATACTTCTAATTTGTACGTGCTAATTGGATTAACAAGGGAATGATACTGTTTCTTTTGCAGTTGAGGACAGAAGTGAATGAGCTCAGTTGTGTTTTGTGTAACAGGATTTCTTGGTACACATAATGGAAAAAAAAGTTGTGTCAGATAAAGTAGTTTTAAAATACAATGGAATGACTCGTCGGGGATTATCATGTATTAAAGAAAAATGGAAGTTAAAAAGAGGATTTTAAAAGCTGTGTTTAAAGACAACTCTGCCTTTAAAAGGCATGGTATGAACCCTGTATTAGGGACAGGAATAGCTATGTTGTTATTTAAGAGATCTAAGCTCTTCCAATAGAGCAATTCCAATAAAAGAGAAAAAGACAAGAATATCCCATAACTAGTCCTGTTGGTTTGTATGCCTTAAGTTGTCTTTATAGCTACTTATGCATCTTGAAACAGTGAGATGAGATTAATCTCTTGCAGAGACTTCCCATCCTTGAAATCTGATCACTCTAATACATTATTTTATTACATTAAGGTCATCAGTATGAAATATATATAATTTACATTCCTGAAATCCGACTAGGAAGCTAGTTTTGGCACTAGTGAGAGACTGAATTACGTTGGAGAGGACTTCAGTATGTGAAACATGAACTATGGGGAGAAGGAAGGCTGTACTTTGGTTTGAGGTCCTGTGGAAGCAGAGGTACAGAATTCTCCAGTGCTTGGGGATGCCACAACTGGAATGGGATTGCCTGTCCAGCTTAGTTCCTCTTCAGAAGTGCTGGTCTGTAGAGAACTCTAAATGCCAAGGAGATGATGAATAAGAGGGTTTTGAGGATCTCTGTGCTATCTAAAAGTTGTACATTTTATCTCAGGGCCCTGAGATGGAACTTAAAGGCGAGAACTCCCCTGGCATAAGGTTTGCTAATAGATCAGTTGCTTTAGGTTTTGGCTTTAGTTTTTTAATTTTTTGTTTTGAGATTTGGACACTTTAGTTTTTAGTTTTGTCTTAGTGTAGTTGAAAATCACATTATACTATCATTTATGGGATTAAATATAGAAATAAACTAAAGCTATTAAGGACTGATACACTTACTTGTAAAAATCACAGGGAAAATGTGGAGGGAGTGTTATCACATAAAACATGGTAAGAACCAAATTTTAAGATCTTGTCACAGTGAAGCAATAGCCAGAGTCGTTCTTCCAGGCTTGCTAAACATGAAACCTCTGCCTTCCATGAGCAGATGCCTGTTGACACAGCGGCAGGTATTGATACAAATGAGAGATACAAACCTTCACACAGAACTCTAGAGAATGGTAATTGAGAAGAGGAAATATGAAGGTAAAGATGCAGCGATATAAGGGCTCGGCATCCTTTAATCTTAATTCTCAGCTCCGAAAAAGCTTTAGGATACATTCTGTTTCACAGCAAGTATTGAATGAAATAGATGTTTAGGCAGTTTTATTTCTAGCAGATTTTTTCATATGTGGTATTATCAAACTCTTTCCAGTGATATTGTGTCAGCAAGGAATGTAACTTTTTTTTCCATATGTACACTCTGTATGTAAAATCATGAAGCTTAACTTTACTTTCACACATTCTGATGTGCACTTTCTGTCCTCTCAGATGCCAAATGACCAATACCTCAATTTTTTTTTTTNATATGTGGTATTATCAAACTCTTTCCAGTGGTATGTGTCAGCAAGGAATGTAACTTTTTTTTCCATATGTACACTCTGTATGTAAAATCATGAAGCTTAACTTTACTTTCACACATTCTGATGTGCACTTTCTGTCCTCTCAGATGCCAAATGACCAATACCTCAATTTTTTTTTTTCTTTCTGGCACTAATTTTTGGTTTTTTGACATCCAATTTGCCAAATGAATTATGACAGTAATCCTTTCTTCTGTGCTGTTGCTTCACCTTATTCCACACTATGCATTCAGGTTTTCTGGGGTTATTCTTCTTCCCCATTGCCCCTTGTTTTGGTAATGAAAGATTGGATATATTTATACTGATTAAAATAACTCTGAATAGTTTTACATTCATTTTAGCTCAGATAAATGAAATTGCAAAACTTAAATGTATCTTGTAACCATTTGTGTGGAACATAAGGACTTTTTATTCGTTGATGATATAGAAAAACTCTGTATGAACTCACATTTGGAAGAACCAAAATGACTAACAAAATCTGTCACTGGAACAGGGGTTAAAAGACTAAGAAGCAGTAGTGTAAGAACTCATGGAAAGAAGGGTTCAAAAGGACCTTCTGAAAGGGAGAAAAGATTGTGGAAAGATTTTATAATTGTGTCTTTCCAAACACAAACATTTAGAAAATGTCTACTTCAACAGGAAAGATAATTAAAAAATTAGACATCTGTAAATGTGAGGAAGGCAAAAGACATCATGCATTTTGAAGATGAAAAGCTTTTTTTCTGCAGAGACGATATTTCTCTTGAAGTACATACGTCCTAATTTATGCGCAGAATAGTCAGGCAGAAGGAGATGTGCTTAGTACTTGCCTGTTAGTACAGTTCATGTAGAAGAGGAAATGTCTTTCTGGATGTGTGCATGCACACCCAGCAGAACGGAGGGGAGACCCCTGTGCTATCAGAGGTTCCTCTTATCAAGGGTTGCAGCCTGCCCATCTACCCAGGCCAGTTCCTAGCCAGAAGTCTCATGACTGTGTTAATGCTAAATCAGATCAGTGAGAGCTGCTTGCTAGTCAATTATTAAGTTCCATAATGCAGTGAATTTTTTCCAGGCTAAAGAAGCTTATTTTGTGCTGGATTGCAGTCTTACCCTGACTGTTCTGGCTCTTCTTCTCAGCCTGTGCTTTTTGCCTTTCCCTATGATTATACAGGAAAACTATGTGCTGGGGTGTAATGCTTCTGGTAGAGAAGTCAGCAAGATGAGGACAGTTAACTTTGTGCATTGCCTTTCGCTATGGCAAATTCATTATCAGTCCACCCTGCATCTTGGCATGAGAAAGCCTCATTTCCTCTCTCAACACTCGTTCCTTTGCTTTTCTTTCCAAAGCACTGAGTTTACATAGGTGTTGTGGGATTTCACACACAGGACGTCTCGGGCAGTCTTTTATCTGCAAGATTTCTGCCTATGCTCTGGAGCCGTCTGTGCAGTTCTTGTTGTTTTGACTCTGAAGGAGTGCTTAGCAAACTTCTATTTACAGTTTCACAGTACCCGGCTCTCCAGGCTGGTGACCAGCTGTGTGAACCTCTGGCAGTCCCCCCCAAGCCGCATCCTTCTGGCTGCCTGCTGGGCCAGAAGGGAGAGTTGGAACTGCAGTGCTGCCACAGCACGAGGAAAAGGCGGTGGCACTGGTCCTTCCGTGTATCCTTGCCAATTCCCTTCACCCTCTTTTTGCCCTGATTATTGGGACTCACTTTGGGTGGTAAAATTTAATGGTATTTAGATCAGTATAAGCCGTCATTTAATGAGCTGCAAGATATGCTAACTTTTTATTTAGGGCTGTCATTTAAAAAAATTAACCCTGAAAAATCTGAAGCATACAGAAACAAATATCTGGGACGTTTGTGCTAGGAATAAGAGGGTCACTGAACTGAGAAGTGATTGTTCTTTTTTCATGGAGATCTGTGTATGGTGAAGCGACATATGGCTTGGTTTATACAAGACCTAAAACTCTCCTAAAGTAGTATCTCAGAAGATGTTAGTTTCTTCTCATAAATTCTCAGCAATAAATGTTCTATTTCTGTACAAATACAAAAAAAAAATTATTAGGTAAAACCTAATTCAGATGGACGAGAGACTACATAAAAGATGCTATGCCATCAGAAAACTCCAGTCACAGGCAATTATGAGCTCCACTGACACTGGAGTAAACAAAATGTGTGAATGATAACTTCTGGTGCACCTCAAAAGGAAGTGCTCTGGAAATATTTCCATGTTCATGAAAGCATCTGCAAGTGCATTTGTTTTGCAGAAATGGAACTTATGTTCAGATCAGCCCTAACTGGGGAAACCATCTGCAAAGAGACTGCAATTAATTATTTACTGATTGGGCAGGAGAAATAGAAAAGCCCCTTTAATTTTTCATGTTTCAGACTGATTTTTTCAAAGTGAGCAGGAAGAGATAAGAATGTTTTATGTAGGCTCTTGAATACTCTTAATAATATCTAAAATTACTATTTAGAGCAGAAGCACATATTAAGTCAGGTAGGATCAAGTCAGGGTCCGCTCTTGAAATCCATATTTGCAATTAACTTTCAGTCATGCTTCAGTTCTTACTATTCTGTTAAATTCCATCAATTTAATCAGAGGTTGGATAACACATTTAAGCAATGAACTGACAAATTCTGCCAGCAAAATGATACAGCACATACAGATCTTCATGTCAGCTGTGTGCAGTCAAGTCTTCCTGTAGCTACCGGGGCTACAGGAGCTGTTTTGGGTAAAGACACATTCAGCTGTTGGGGTGAAGCAAAAAGCTTGACTACTTTTGTTTCTGATGGTGTTGAATTTCAGTTTTTAATATTGTAATGATATTTAGTAGGCTTTCAGAACGTTTTTCAATCATCAGCTGATTTAAGAAAGCAAGACTACTTCTCAGAAGTTGAGCAAAAAGTAATGACATTTTGGGCTAGAAATCAGCAGCAGAACTTCACTAAATACGACATGTATGTAATGAGACCCCTGTGTGTATTGCACATATCACTGCAGCCAGATGTAGGTTATCTTTACATCAGTCATAAAGGCCTCTGAACAATTGAAATATTTAGAACATTTATTTTAATTTCTGGATTATCTGAGGTACTCAGGTTGATTAAGATAAAAATAACTGCTTTGCAAAGAGACACTGGGATCTAATCTTGTGCAGCTAGAGGAAAGGAGTCCCTGGGTCTGCTTTTTGCTCCCTGCTGATTCCATGTGTTGCCTTATCTGCTGGTTTCTCAAGGTCTGTACAGGAAAATTCATCCACAGAGGATTCTTTGGAACCCACGCGATGAGAAGGGTCAGTATAATGTCAGATGTCACACTATTTTGATTTCAACATTTACAGTTCCTTTTCCCAGGTTCCTGTAAGTTCTCTGGCTCAGCATGGACATCTCCCTCTCACCAGCCTTTCTTTGCCACCACACAGAAAGAGTCTGGTGTCCCACTCACTGGCCAAAATCTCTCCGTGACAACAGCTGTGCAGAGCAAGGCCTGAAGCAACAGAAGCCGAGGACCCAGTGCATGTGTTCACATCACATCATCTCCTCAGAAGTACTGACTTTTCAGCCCTTGGGGATTACTGCAAGGGAGAAGGTAAGCAGATACATGGTGGAATTTTGGGTAGGTTTCATCACTTTTCCCCAGTCATGCTTCAATTCTGCCCAAGAAAATGAAGGCTGCAGTAGGTCAGATGTGTGAGGTAATGATGAGCAGGGACTTCTTGGTTTGCCTGTGCTGCAAGTTTATCAACAAACTTTCAGTATATGGAAGTTCAGGAAAAGGAATTTGGCATGAATAGAAAACAAGACTTTAATAAAAGGAGCTAAAGATCTTGTGATGCAGTGCTGGGGAACATCTGTCTCCCTAAATGAAGGCTACAAACCTGAGACACTCCTTTTCTCCCTGTGCTTGTAAGACAATGCTTTGTTTTTCTAATTTTGTCTGATACTGACTTCAGAAAAAAAAAGTCACCAAAAAATTTTAAAAATCCATTTCTTTAATATTTGGACCTAAAGGAAGAAAAAAGGCCTGCAGTGCAAGGTGGTGAGCCAAGTGTGGCAAATGCTGGCTTGGCAAATGTGAGCCAAGCAGGAAATGCAAACCCCTGCTGCTGGAAGAAGTGCAACTGCTGTAACGAGAGCGTGTGGCAGAGAAGCACTGGCAGTGATTAAACTGACCTGCTGAAGAAGAACAAACAAAATGAGCAATCAAGATAGTATAGGAATATTTTTAAAGGATTCTTAACAAAGAGGAAGCACAAGATAAAGAAAACTCTATTTAAGCTCTAACCAGAATTGTAAGTCATACAAACAACCTTAACAATATGATAACATAGAACAACAAGAAAATGGCTGGTAACAATAGTTATCCATTGTTTTAAGGGGTTCACTCTGTAGCACTAAACTTTCCTCTAACTGAAACATTTTTTCCTCGATTATTATTGGAAAGCAGAAGGAGGGGGAGTTTGCTCACACTTTTCTTAGAGCAAAACATCTCCTTTTAATCCTGAATGTACAATCAATAGATTTGTACTATAGACAAGTCCAGCGACTACCTTTCCTGTTGCATGCTAAATTCAGAGTCCTGATTTCATTACAACACTCACAAGAATTTTAAATCGCATGTAATTTCTAACAAAGTAATATTCAAACTTGATTTTAAAGCTGTGGCCCAGATCTTCTACTGTAGCATGCAGGAAGTGAAACTATGCTGAATCATGTCATGCAAGGACTGTCTGGATGCATTTTAATGTTGCTCTGTGTCGATCCTTCTTTTACTAATGACACTTGGAATTTTTTAATACTCCTGCTGAATAAGTATAGTTTTGTGAGTAATTTTGTTGCTAGATTTGAACTGTTTAAACAATGTTTCTTTCCTTTTCAGTTAACAACCAGTTAAAAAATATCTTTGGTATTTCCATTATGGTAAATAGGAAACTTTTTTTTTAGTTCAAAATTTTCTGATGCATAACTCTTTCTGCCAGTATCCAGAAACCCTTTTGATTCCATTCCTGCATGCCAAAAGATTTTAGCCTGCATTAACAAGATATTTCATGTACAAACCAGAACAAATCTGAAGTAAGGAGAATGTATGGACCAACAGTGTTACTCATTCTTACTCTAACTGTTCATTTGTTCATTATTCACGTGTTGTATGTGCTGTGTGTTTGGTTTTTTGATTCTGTTTGAAACTGAAGATCTGATTAATGATTACAGTCCCAGGAATTATCTTACAACACAGTAGAATGATTTCCATTTTTTTGAGGTATCCTTCTTAATTTGCGGAATAATTACTCCAGCCCTGTAAAACAGGAGTACTGCCATATCTCTCACAGCGTTCTGCCTCATGAGGATGCAGAGATTACTGTGCTACTTATCTTGGGAAATGGACACATTTAACCCTAACTACTGATAACTATCAGAGTTCAGATATATTCAGTCATTTTTATCAGAAATATTTTACTTCATTTTCCTGGTGTCTGTTGTCAAGTTGTATTTTCTTTACTGTATTTCCAAATGCTATCTTTAAAATACTGCTTTGCTTCTTTAAGATTTTAGTACTAAAACTGCAGTTAGAATCATTATGCCTTCTTCAGGAATGACATTCATACTGTCTTGATAGAAGATGAAGTTCCATGGAATAACAGAGAAAACTTATTTAATTTGGAGCCTTAAGCCAGCCTGGGATGTGGGCAGAGTTTTGTAGTGCAGTCTCATCGTCCATTTTCCCGTGTTAATCTCCCCAGGGCTGATGTCTTTCAAGAAAACATTCAGCTGGGAGCCTCCCCCTTGCTGCACTCCCATTATCACTGGGCGTGGGGAGATCACTCAACCATTGCACTGACCAGAAAAAAAAAAAAGCTGCATTTTTTCAGTGCTGAAAGTGTGGGAGGCTTGGGGTATTTCAGCACTGTTGGCTGCTGCAGGAGGAGGAAACCTGCAGCTTCCACAGCTGGGTTCTACTACTGATAAAGGCACAGCTGCAGTGGGGGAGAGGCAGGAGATGATGGGCAGAGAGGGGCAGCAGTTTCTCTAGGAGACGTTCTTGCTAATCCCTGTTCCCATATTTACTCTGCAGCCCGAAACTTTCCTCTAACTGAAACATTTTTTCCTCGATTATTATTGGAAAGCAGAAGGAGGGGGAGTTTGCTCACACTTTTGTTGGAGACAGCAAACAACTCTTTTAATCCTGAATATTATTTACAGAGTTGAAACTCCAATATTGCGTGGTATTATTTTTGCTACGGAGCGAAGTAATGGATGCATTCGGAGCATTTGAAAATGAGTCGCTCTTGCCCAGTTCCCCTGCTCCTGCCAGATGGGATCCCTTCCGTCGTCCCTTGGACTCCATCCAGCCCTGGCAATTCAGGCTTCTGGCAGCAGTAATGTTGGTGGTGACCTCCCTGTCACTTGCTGAGAATCTGGCTGTAATCCTGGTAACTTTTAAATTCAAGCAATTGAGACAACCTGTCAATTATATTATAGTCAATTTGTCTGTGGCTGATTTCCTGGTCTCACTGACTGGTGGTACCATCAGCTTTTTAACAAATCTAAAAGGTTATTTTTATATGGGATACTGGGCTTGTGTACTGGAAGGATTTGCTGTCACATTTTTTGGTAAGCTTGATTTTGTCTGTGGTTGTATGTTTTTTCCTTCAACTTTCTTCAATATATTCTACTGCAGCTTCCTAAGTCACTGACTTTGCATGCCTTGGAATTCACTGGTATTTTCCCCAGTTACATACATTCTGTAGCGGAGAGTGAAAAATCTATCTATACCTCTATCCCTATCTCCCTATCCCTGTCGTATACATGGCCTGTCACATGTGTACTGATAATGAGATTTGTCTCATAGAATGAGGAAAAGCTTGCCAATAGAGTAGTAGTGTTGTGGAGCTTAGGATAAAACAATTTCAGGAAAAAAATCCTTATGTGTAGCTATTTTCAATGTTTGTATTTAGGTGTGTGCATATATGGATAAATAAGAGGGAGAGAAAAAGAGTGAGTGGCTGCCCAGTAACTGTGGAAGATCTCAGGGCACAGAACATTTCGTGTTCTCTACCCTCCAGTGGTTCTGGGGAGCAGGGACACACCTGTAACAGTCAGTCCGCACACCTACATCTTTTTGTGATTTTTTTTCATGGCTTTGCTCACTTACTCAAAAAAAATATTAGAAGTACTCTAAGAGGAAAAATCCTCACCACACCTGTATAAGTACACCTCTGCAGAATTAATGGAGTATGAATTGTAAGTGGGACATCTACTTCCTTGAGACAGACATTCATTCCTGTGTCCTGTCCCTGTTTCTGAAGCTGCATAAAGACAGTCAGTAGTGCTTGCCCCTGCTCTAAATCACACACAGTGCAGATCCACAGCCTGAAGAGGAGTCCCACAGCTGCTCTCTGCCTGTTTAAGCTAGTCAGAGGGAATGTCAGTAGTAACAATGCTTCTACATGCTTTGTGGCATGTAAGCCACAAACTGATGCAGAAGATCAGGCTGTTTCAAGATTTTGGTGTCCCCACAGGTAATATGTGCCTAAATTGATAGTTTGATGTTGTGGGCAGCTGTCTGCAGGTTTGAGTTTTATGATAGTCTGAAATAATTCTTGCAAAGATAGTGTTTTGAAGATTTTAGTTAGTTAATTTGGATGCTACACATAATTTGCAGCTTTTCAGAGTAGAATGAAAAGTCTAAGTCAATCACTTAACTGGCCTGATCAGCTGCTTTGTTCTGTAGCCCTTATACTGTAGACTGGCAAACTGGACAAATGTGAAATTCTTATGCTCTTCATCAATATTAGAATAATGCACATAAATTGCCTATCCTTTCATAACTTGTGTTGATAGAAAAGGTGTCTGATGTCGTGGGTAGTCAAAGAGTGTAACTGGCTGCTCAGAGTGGTTGTGGAGTCTCCGTCTCCAAAGATACTCAGAACCCAACCGAACTTGGTCCTGAACAACCTGCTATACGGACACAGTGCTTGAGGGGGATGATGACCTCCAGAGATGCTTTGCAAACTAAACAGGGATTCTGTAATTGTGGATGGTGTTTGCTTTTCAGCGATCAACCCAAATGTGATGCTGACTGTGTTCTCTTGCTACAGGCATTGTAGCTCTCTGGTCTCTTGCTCTGTTGGCTTTTGAGCGGTACATTGTGATCTGCCGCCCGCTGAGAAATAAACGCTTGAGGAGGAAGCATGCAGCCCTAGGTATTGTCTTTGTGTGGACTTTTTCCTTCATTTGGACCATTCCACCAACAAGTGGTTGGAGCAGTTACACCACCAGTAAGATTGGAACTACTTGTGAGCCTAACTGGTAAGGCCATTCTCACAGAGTATGGTAAAAAAATGAAACTTGCAGCTCAGAATGTCTCAGAACCAGGAATTTAAATGAAAGGTTTGAAGCTGATGTAAATCTCTGATTAAAAAAAAACAGATGTAAAGAAAGTTGTAATAAAACTGATGAAAATTTTCCATGAGCAGTTTTTAAAACGAAAATTTCCAAAGGGTGGAGCCTCCACCTCTAATGAAAATAATCACTCTATACCTTGTGCTTTTTGTCAGGAGTCAAAGGACAAAGAGACAGATTTTTCCAGAAGATTGGACAAAGCTCTGAGCAAGCTGGTCTGGCCCCATAGCCGGCTCTACTTGGAGCAGGAGGTTGGACTACGTGTCCCTTCCCACCCCACAGTTCTATTGTACTGTACCTGTGGTCATAGGGTCCTCTCCTAGCCCCTGGGCAGGGAGATGGCCCAGCGCTCCATCTGGTGACATGACTAGAGTTGTAAGGGGGCACACTGAATAAAAATATCTGACAAAAATACTAGTGACATCTTTGAAAAGCAAAATTAATATTTCAAGAAAATAATAAGAACATGTATTAGTAATACATAGACAAGGTATTTTGTATTTTATACAGGTACTCAGGAGCTTATGCTGACTGCACGTACATTATTGCATTCTTCACCACCTGTTTTATAGTACCTTTATTGGTGATTTTGGTATCCTATGGAAAATTGGTGTGGAAGCTAAAAAAGGTAAGAAGAAGCACTCATAAGTAAGCTTTTAAAATGTGTATGTATGCAAAAGTTTGGAATTACTGTGTTTGATTTTCTATAAAGATCAGACATAAGCACGTCAGATTTGCAGGCAGCAAACACACTCAGCTACATCCCTTGTTATTTAATTGTCCTCACACACAGAAATTCATGCTATGGTTAGAAGTGATTTTTTCAAGTGTGCAGTTTGCATCACTTATCAGTACATCTCATTAGTCAAACATCATACAAATGAAAGAATATCTACCTCATAAATAAACAGAATGACACAGTATTGGTTTATTTAAAATTGTACTTCAATTCAGTGACATTTCATAAGACTCAAATCAGGCAAATCAGAATGTAGCGTAAAATGACTGCAGTTGTAAATTTTTAGAGTGCTGGCTACTACTTTGTAACACATTCAAAATAAGACATGGCCATTGTAAATAATGCAATGCTGTTTAGTAAACAAAATATTCGATTGCCCAGGAATCTTTAAAAGACTTGAGAAATGCTTTTGAATTTTATTCAATGGTTTTGTTGACCTGATCCAAAAGAGAAGAAAAAATGAAAAGAAGACAATAGAATAGGAAAATTCCTATTTGGTACAGTATTTGGAGACAAAATTTTGGGATAACACTGGTATTTCTATTTATTGCAAAACTGCCTTCACATTGATTCAGAAATAAATTCAGTAAATTTCTTCAATTTACGGGTGTTTTGAAAGTATTTGGGATAGTCGAATTTTTTGTATTTATTCTGAGTGTCATTTTTTCTGAATAACAACAAAACAGAAGGGAACTTTGAGTGACATTGTGATTCCTCTGGAATGTATTTTTCTACATCTCCTCCAGGATTCATTCAGGGAGAAAAGGTTAAATGGCTGGGAGAGGTTGATTTCAGTATTAAACACAAGCGGTTTCCCAGGTGCAATGTGGTCGACAGGGAGGTAGCACAGTGCCTGCTGGTGGCAGGGATGGGGGGACCTGAAGAACAGGATACAGAAATGCTTGAAGAAAAAAGTTGCTGATTTAGGACCAGGCTCTCCTAAGATAATTGGTAAAACTGTGATTCCGTTATTCTGAATATCCAGAACTTCTATTAGCACTTTATTTCACCCTGCCCTAACCTACCTGCAGAGGAAATGGAATGAAGAGAGACCGCAGGGGGCCACTTTGGCGTGGGAGGTGGAGGACAGCGCACAGCAGCCACTCTGTGGGGTTCCCACTCCTGCCAGGGGCAGGCGTCCCTTCCTGCAGCCACAGAGCACAGTGCGGAAGGGCCGCCTCCAGGAGGCTGTTCCCGGGAGGGGAACACAGGGGCCAGCCTGGTGGGCTGGCAGGGAAGGCAGGGGTGTTAACTCAACAGAGGGGGTACGAAGGAAGCGAGACCACTTGCCTCCAGCACTGTCTCGGGGCTGCCAGACCAGTGGCTAACCTGTTACTCAGGTGCTTCAGGAGTTGCACAGAAAAACAAAGCAGGCGAGGTGAGGAAGAAGAGAGGCAGTGATGGAAAATGTCACTGCCAGTCACAGCAGGAGTCATGAATAGTCCATCTGGCCGTTTGAGTCAGGTCAGGATGTGTTCTTGAAGACTGATCAGTGCCACGTAGTGTGTCCCAGCACTGGCCTGAAACCGCTCTGGGGTGTTGTCTCTAGGCTGTCTTTCTCACTCCTCTCTCTATTATCCCGAAAGAATAGGAATATTATTAAAGAAGAAATCACACTTCAGGGCAAGTTGTGTGTTTCATACTTCCTGTGCAGCTCAGTGACCTGGCAGACCACAGCCAGGAAACAAGGGGTGGCCTCGAGGTGCCGCATCACAGGTGATGGGGTTGTGGCTTGTGCCAGTCTTGGCCTTCAGCTGAAAAAGTGAAAAGCCAGTACCTGCAACATATTCTGTAAATCTATAATGAATTGCTGGTTTTGGCTGTATCTCACAACTAAGCTCATTTTCAAAAATCTGACTACAGTGAATAGAGAGGGATCCAAGCACCAGAACTGGTGTCTCGATGTTCTCAATCATCCCTTTTCATGCATTTTGTCCCATGGTTGTCACAGCGTAGGCTTGTTCCTGAGCGGAATAGTTCTGTCTCAGTAGTCTGCCAGTCCCTCAGTCCCAGTGACCCCAGCTTTACAATGCCAATTGTAAGCCTTCACTGCAACATCAAAGTTGATGAAAGAAATTAATCTTCAGGAAGATGTCAAATTAGCAGTTTACAATAGAAGTGAATTATTACGGCAGTATTCCTTTGTTTGGAAGATAAAGCTCCAGTACGTTGTTCCTTATCCACATTTAGAGAGAAAGGAAAAGCTGTATCTGAAAAAAAGACCAGGCTGATATGAGACAAAGATGAAACAATTGAAAGTGCAATCAAGGAGATTGTGTTCCTTTTCCAGGGGACTACACTTCTGCTGAAAGGGAGGCTGCTCTCTGTGTAGGTACAGCGTACATGAAAAAATGCTATAGAAATCTCATATACGGGCAGGGAATATCTTATCAGTACCAAACACAGCCTTTGTTAATGCCTCATAACTTACAGTTCTTGTAAGAATTCATTAATATTATTATTGTTGTTATTGTTGTTATGTTTCTACTTGGTAAAAACTGACACGAATTGCAACTTTCTACAGAGGTGAGGACATGGCCCTTCCCAGGAGGCGCTTCTGTACCTCTTTAAGTACTAAATATGTTGAATTCTCTGAGTGCAATTCAAAAGTTATTAGAGAAAATGTCTCCATAGAGTTCTAATATTACTGCAGGAAGTTAAAAGGCTATGTTATGCAAAAAAAATCTTACTTTATTAGAATGTAATATTGCAAGACCTGGCATCAGGTTTTCTAGAGCCATACAGAGTTATTAATTATTTCTCATGTAAAATAACATTTCATAACAGTGCCTTGTTTCACTAAGTCATCAGAAACCAAACAAGGATGTTTCCCAGAAAGACATTGGTTGACATCACCTGACCTCTGTAGGAACATCTGTGTCTAAGCTTCTTGCGTGATCAATGAGGAAAAGAGGGAGCGCATTCCTACTAAATACCCCAATCCCACTTTAATTCTGGTATCATTAGATCATAAATGACCTTTATGACCTTATTTATGACCTTCTGGGGAAGGTCATAAAGCCCCACTGAGCCAGACTCCCCCTGTGTAAATTGCCCCCTCGGTGAGGAGGTGGCACAGCCGCAGCAGCATGCTGTCTCTAACACCCATATCAGACACCTAGTTGTCTGCAAAAGCTACGTGGAATAGAAAGTGCTTGAATTAATTTCACTATCTGCTTATGATTCACCATGATGTCCTTCTTTTTCACTTTGACAATAAAAATATAAAGATACTTAAGCAAAGGAAAATTTAATAATGCTGGCATATGGTAATCCATGTCCCTCAGCAGTAACTTCAGCACCCATCCTTCTGTGCTGCCACACTTGGGAAGAGCAGGTCTTTCCTTCTAGCACTGCAACTAGACAGCTCACTAAAGTCACTGGTTGGACGCCTTGCTGCTTGTTTTCTAGAATCTCTTCTCTTTTCTTAAAAGGTGTCAGATGCACAAGGCAGGCTGGGAACTACCAGGAGACCTGAAAGACAAGTGACCAGAATGGTTGTTTTTATGATCATTGCCTTTCTAATCTGCTGGATGCCATACGCTACCTTTTCTATCCTAGTCACTGCATATCCCTCCATCGAGCTGGATCCTTGTCTGGCAGCAATTCCGGCTTTCTTTTCCAAAACAGCTACAGTTTATAATCCAATTATTTATGTCTTTATGAACAAACAGGTACTGTATGTTCTCAGAGTGTCTCTAACACTCATATTTTGCTATTTTGTTTTGCTTTATAATGAACTATTTCTACCTACGTGTTAGTTAACAAGCATTACAGTATCTAGCATTTAGAATGAAAAAAATTTGCCTGGCAGAAGATAGCATAAGCCTCTGAGCATTCTCTGAGCATTTTTGAAATATAAATGTTAATAATTATTGGGCTTAGATGTTATAAAGGAAAACTAACCCTTCGGGAACATGAGTTAGTTTCCTGTATGAAGATTATGTTTTCACGACTGTTCCAGTATATTTCAATAATTGTTTAGGAATGCAGCACCAGTAAGTTGATCTGGAGGTGGGGTGTACATTTTCAAAGCTTGAATTTGTCTTGGGGAAATGAAGCATTTGTGGTTTATGTGCAGGGGGGTAGAAATATTGCACATGCCCATTTAACAGGGAGCTTTCTTCTCTGGAATGGGGGCAGAGGATTGGATGCAGAGAAAAAGAATTGACATGGGGATGAACCAGAGTGCTCTGTGCTCACAGTGATAACAGGCATGATAATAAACATGAGCAGATTTCTGCAGTGAATGCAACAACTTAGAGTGGTGGCATCAAGCAGAGTATAAGCACATAAATTAAATACAGAAAAATAGTTAAGTGACTGTTGAATAAGTAATGGTGAATTTATTTATGTGGTCCTGCAGAGAGAGCTATTGCTTATCTCACATCCTGTGGACAGCACCCTGATCTCCCAAAGCATGGTAGATGCGTACCACTCTTTATCCCGTTTGTGGATGCAAACAACAGAAACCCATCTTTGAGTAGCTGGGAATTTAGTATATGAAAGCAGGAGTCTGGAAAAGAGACCAGTTATGTCCCTTAGATATGATTAGCTAGAAGCAGAAAAGAAAAATTATTTTCTAATTTAAAATTACCAGTAGTTTGGACCTTTTCAGAACATAGTTAATTTTTCGGTTTAGAGTTCTTCATGGTGGCATGGGCAAATATGTTTTATGGGGTTATTTCTTTATATTCCCAACTGATTCATGAGAGAACTTCCAAGACTTTTTAGCTAATATGCAGATTGATTCATAGAACTGTTTTCAAATTTCTTATGTGTTTTGATTGATCTTCTGTTTTTTCAACTTTTTAGTTCAGGCAGTGTCTGACTCAAATGTTCAGTTGCAGTGACATAGGAGCTGTGGAGTCCAACATGAACCTGACTCCAGAGAGAGCAGTGCTAACCCAGGACAGAAGAGGCAGCGAGATGTGCCCCATGGCAGTTCATAGCACCATTTCTAAGAGGAAAACTGGAGATGAACAGAGAAGTTGACCACCTTTGGCATTGTTGGCAACTTCAGAAAACAAAATTTGTCCCATGTAGAGCGGGAGATACGATCATTAATGCAATGCTACAGTGTATTTCATTGTTACAATCATCTAATATAAAAATATGTTGTCACTGGGGACATTATGTTCCTGTTGACACCAGCTTTGGAGATTCCAGGCTCCTCAGTGTGTGTGAGAGCTTCTTGGCTCTGGAAGTGCAGTCAGACTCCCAGCCACAAGGTGAGTCCCTTCCTCCGCTGCATTCCTCTTCCCAGCCCACAGTGACCTTGCGGCAGGTAGTGGCACCACACTGCTGTTCTCCCCCGAGGAGCAGCTGTGCCTCTCTCCCTCCAGTCCTTAAATCCCTGTTTCTGCTTAAGTCACATCCTCACTGCTTTTAGTTGGGTTACTGATTCTGGAATAAATTATTAACTTGTTATTACACCTCTGCTTTCAGAAGCAAGGACTATAACACAAATACTGTTTCTGTAAATAGTGAAAACTAGTGGAATTTGCTAGCTCTCCATGGCCGTATTCCATCTCATATTTAATTCACACAGTAAGGTGCAGCAATATACTTAGCTTTAGTGAAATGTCACTTGCACATGCAAAGCCAAACCAGGTTATGAGTGTAATAAAGAAAGACTTCTGTTTTACAGTGTTTGGGATCATTGTAGGGAATGTTGCTAAGAACCGGCACATTGGAATTTTAACCCTATATAAAATTTATCTTTAATTGAATGCATTTTAGGAGAAAACGCAATGGCTGACTGTATTTAAATGCTTTAGGATGGAAAACCATTATTTCTAGAGAAGACGTTAGTACAATGCCAGTTGAAACAAATGTTGTTCCATAGTGGTATAGAGAAGCTACACTAGCTCCACCCTTTACAGGCCTTAGCTATAGGAATGTGGAATGGAATGAATCATCCATGGCTCAGTTTTACTTCAAAAAAGTAGAACTATTTTACACAGAATAAAGAAATTTTGTTTCTATCAGCTTTTTTTCTGCTTTCTGTTAAGTTAATGTTTGGAAAACTATATTGCCTTGAAAAAGAGTGATGGACTCCCTGAGATACCTGTGGTCAAAGCTAGTCCCTGAGCAGTACCTTGCTGACTTGGAAGTCAAGAACCATTCCTGCAGCAGCTGGAGATGCTGGTGGATCAGGAAAAGGTAACACAGACAGACAGTACAAAGCATATCCTGAACCCCTGGTATGTTGCAGAGTGGTTTCTGTGTGATTCTCCTGCTCGTGAGGAGACAAGCTGTAGCTTGTAGCTGCTGGGGTGAAGGGACAGGCACGGGGAGCGTGTCCCTGAGCCACTCTGGCCTTGGCATGCCCAGTGGACTGCTTGGCCATCTGTTCCTGCATGTGGCCCCTCACAGTGTTCACACCCACGTACGTACAGAATAATTCATATTTCAACCCGTATTTCTGCACAACCCTGGCTTTCTGATGCATTCTGCCTTAGTTCTGTGAGGGCGATCTAAACACTGAAACAGCAGTGGCAGTAACAAGGGACAAAGCAGGATATCCTCACTTGTCTTCCATTACCGGGCAAAGGGCACCTTGGTGACGGGATGAAGGGCGTCCCTCTTCAGGCAGTAGCGTATCGGACATCTAAGACAAACACGTTACGGTAGATAATGATAGGTACCTGCTTAGGTCACTGCTGATCTTTTTTTGCTTCATCACATATTTAAGAATTGTTCAACAAGATCTTTCTGCTAAAAGACCCTTTATAGATAGAATGTGCTCCCTGCAGGAAGTGTATTTCTGTAGTGCTTTCCCTTTACACACTATGTGCTCAGTTTCTTTGGCCCTGCTCTTTTTCCCATTACCCAGCTCCCCACTGTTCCCCTGGGACAGCTGTGAGTGCAGAGGTCTCCGTCATGCTCTGTTTTGCATCTTACAAAAGCCCTTTGGACCTTTTCTGCAAGTGTCCTTTGCAGAAGAAGAGGAAAAGTTAGGATGCACTGGTGCTGACCGTGGGGGAGGAGTACGTGAAGTGCTGGATGGTTCCTGTGGTTGGAGACCAAGTGCAGTGAGTGCAAGGCTGGAGGGCAGGACTGACCCCAAGCTGAGCAAATGTGAGGAGGCCAAGCTGGGTGCTTGGGTGTACCCGTGCTCCACAAGAGAGACCTGCAGCATGGTGAGTTTTCCTTGCTCAGATAGCTGCTGCCTTTCCAGACACCACAAGGAATGGACGTTGCCTCCAGCAAGGGGCAAGTCATCAGGAAGAAGGCACTACCTGGGAGCATCCAGGGGCTCCTTTTCTTTTGGCAGCCTGCTTAACTCTATAACCCTGCCTTTAAAGGTGCAAGACAGTGCGTGCTGAGGAATCTCACTTCGTTGGAATACCTTGTAACATTTCTCACAAAGAGCACCTATGTCTCTGCCATCCAGGCCTCAGCACCCTTCACCCTAGAGATGAAGGTATTTGACAATTCCCTTTGTTAGAGAAAAGTAGTTGCAAGACATGGACAAATAACTTGGAACATTTTAAACATTTAATTTTTAATAAGCAAATTTTATACATTGTGATCTTCCTCTTAATTCATCCTGAACTTGAATTTAATCTGAATTGGATCCTTTTCTGTTTTCTGATTAGAAGGATGTTCAGATTCCATTGCCCTGATTTCATTTTGGGATGATAAGATCCAAAGAGAAGTTAGTCTACAAATAAAATCATGAGCTGCACATGTGAAATCTCACTGCAAAAGACTCTACAGTTTTCCTATTCATGTCACAAAATTTCAAGAGGCAATTGTCTTTTACAGTGTAGTTTTGGCCTCGGTGGGCTTGAACTTCTGCAGGGCTCAATCTTAAACCCAAATGTTGATCCTTATTCTGACAGGCACATTCTTTACCATTAATCCTGTGTTATCCAGAGCAGAACAATGAACAGATGTAGATGCCTTTTTTAAATGTTTTGGGAATACTGTGAGATAGGAAGAGTAAGGTGTTCAGTTATTAATTGTATGCACCTTTTTGAGCTCATTAGTCCGTTAAAACGGTCAGATATGATTTGAAAGTGAAAATTCTTGCATTTAAGACTCAGATTTTCTCTTTCAAGGATATATTGACCTAGGTTAATCACAAGTTAATGGTATTACATATATTAAATCATGAAGAATTGGCAGAAGTGCTAGTGTTTAATTAAAAGCAACAGAATTATTTTATCTCCTGAGAAGGTGAGGATATGTAAAGTATAGCTCTGTAGTACAAAATAAAGGAACAAAAATTAAGTAATTGCAAAGAAAAACAATGTAAAAATGCATGGAAACAATATAAAAATGCATGGAAAACAATAGAAAACAGCAAGTTAAAATGAGATTCACCATCTGATTACTGGCTGTGTCAGCCTCACTGAAGGTCACTCATGATGAAATGATATTGGTGAGCCTTTTAAAATACTTCACCAAGGAAATCTTGGTTTGCACCTGTAAATTAATTGAGGACACCAGTTTGTAAAGATAGTCAAAGACAGTGCCTCCAACTAACAAAAATGGGCACCCACCCATGAAATGCACTAACAGCCAGTGCGAGGGGTCCCATTACTACTGAGCACGTTGGGGGGGCCGTCTGGCATCAGACTTTGAATTACTGCACTCAAAACACTCTAAGGAAGGGCCCTGATAGAGGAGCCTTAGGGCAGTGCTCACATTTCCCCACGGGGCAGACAAATAGCCTTGGCTTTTTTTATTAGGAAAAGGGAGAACTACAGCCCAATAGGAACAAAACAGGAATCCTCAGAGTGAGAGAACATACGGGAATAAGTCGAAAAGTCATGACATTAAGCCCTGCTTCCTTTTGCCTAGCCATAAGCAAGAGCTAGAAAGAGAAGGCAGGATTTTCTCCCCAGGTCAGGTACAGGAGTCCCCCGTGCCTACCCGCCTGCAGCGCTCCCGCAACAGCCACCTGGATACCTGCGGAGTCAAAAGTCCTCAGGGGATGTTTTTTCCTGTGCAAAACGAATTGTCATATACATTTTATTTCATGGGAAACAGTTTCGAAACAACTTTGGGGCTGACTTTTAGAAAAATATTTATTTAAAACTTGTTTAGAAACTGCTGGATTTTCTGTAGTTTTTGGTTTTTAAAGCTGCAAGAGAATAAGAAAAAATGGAAGAAAACACAAAACTATTCTCCTGTGCAGTATCAGAGGCTTCAAATTTTTCCTGTTCTCTGAATGTCAATAAAGCACTGACAGTATTTTTTTCAGAGAAGCCTTTGTTGAGATGTTAGTTTTTTAAATAAAAGGAAATCTTGAACACTTTCTTATTGTTTGCTGTCAAGTAGTCTGCTGTCATTCAGACAATTAATTAAAGGTGTGACAGCAGTATTTAGACATACAGGAGACAAAAACTGTTTATAGGCTTTGCAGTCAACTCAGATTTAGAGAAGCCACATACAAATTCAAAATGGCACCGAAGAAGATGATAGATAATTATGAAAAAACAAGTATGTGTAAAAGGTGGTAACACTTGCACTCAGTGACAAAAGTAACAACAAATGAGGATTAATTAAGACAGAAATATGGACACTCTTGCTTGTGGAACTTATACTTTTGCTGCAACAGGTGTGTGGACATCAAAGAGGTGTGGCTCAAATAAAAGACGGGGTATGGTTACGTGAGATAAGGCAAGTTAGTAGTAGTGGCCAGAGGAAAAAATGAGATTAGAAGTAATAGTAATAATCTTGGACATGGGCAGAATATTTGTGCCAAAGTGAAACATAGATGGTCCTCCATATCAAAGAAGACAGTTTTGCCATTGGCAATAACAGGACTGTGGGAGGGAGAAAGAGTTGCAGCAGCACAAATCACAGAAGAGATGATCAAAGTTTTGGACACACTACGTCAATAATAATTGTGAAATATTCAGGAAGAGATGCAGGCTGAAACACATGGCTACGAAGGAGACATTAGAAACGGATTAGCATGCTGTTAGCAAGGGTTGTAGAAGAAATGCACAGGAGTGGAGGCAATCAGGTTATGCAGGGGAAAATCGATTGAATTTAGAGGATGGTGAGATAAGGAGAATTTTCATGATGAGTGACTGATCAAGGAGCATTATCAATGTTTAGTAGTGTGAGATGCAGTGCAGGATATAAGGATGAGGGCTATAATTTGTACCACAAAAACAAGTGGAAAACATAATCGGGAGAATGAGGTTTCTAGATACAAACTGACATTTGCTGGGAAGCAATTTACCAGGGTGAAACATATGAAAGCCTGAGAGTGGGGAGTGTAATCTGAGGCAGAGAAGGAGAACATGGTAATGAGGCGCCATTGGCATTTAAGAGTGTCAAAGACAAAAGGTGATGGCTGGGGATGGTGCAGTGGGCCCCGCAGCTTTCAGGAGAGAACCAGTTTTGCATTGTCAAGGGAAGTAAGCAGAGAAGGAGGAGAAATTGTGGAGGTAAAGAAAGCATATGAGAGAAACAGGGATAAACAAACATTATTTCAGTCTGTTAGGAGCAGTGGGACTAGCATGAAGGTATCAGTAGTTAATTTCAACAGAGGAATTAGTAATATAATTAAATATTCTGAAAATCACTTGAGCATTTTTTAAGTGGCACACAATTATTCATTATCTAAACCTTTGTTCCTAGTGCAAAGCTCTATCTTGAAAGCTTGTGGAGAAACAGTTCGTGTCTAGTTCCTTGCATAGCTCATGGCCTGATTGTCACTGTTGAGATTATAATCCTACTCCTTTCACAACAAACCCCTCTGGCACACTTTAATAGATTACATTTATGGTTGTCTTACATAATTTTGCCACCCTGTCAGCCAAATACTCTGACATGCGGCAAGCTCAGACATAAAAATGTAGGCTGCAACAGGGTGATATGAAAATTAGTGGTTCTGGACAAATAGGAGATTAATATTAGAGTCTAATTAGTCTTCATTTCATTTGGAGAAGGAATTAATTAGTCTTAATAGGACCACAGAGGCATCACAAATATTTTCTATCAAGCAAAGCCTGCATTGAAAAACAATTTATCAATCATTCTTACAAAACATAAAGTGTCAGCACTATTTCTCACTGTCCATAACACTGATGATACTTTTCAGGTCCTCACAGGTACTCTCTGTTAAGGGCCAAATTTTGCTTGGTTTATTAACGTGAGAACTCCCATAATTGGGAAAAGGCATTTTCTTGAAGAAGGTTCTTACCTTCTGCACATAAAAATGTTTTTTGAAACTACTTATTAGTTCTCCAGCATTAACATTCAATGTCTGTAGTGAGAGGCTGTCTCTCTGAGATGTTTCTATCTTTGATAGAAACAAGGAATAATAGAATCAGTGGGTGTTCTCCTGTTAAAATGCCTGCAGTAATTCTTTTCAGGAGGAGGAGGATACATTTTTTTCTTACTTACTGGTCAGAGAGTACCTTTTAAAACATGTGAACACCTTGACTCATTGTCATAGTGGGCCAACCAGAACAGTATCACCCTGGGTGCAAAATACTACAGGATTCCCAGGAGTTGGTTGTCCAGTCTTTCAATGTAACACACAAAAAAATTTTTAGAACTACAAACAAAACTAGGGGCAAGGGAGGTGGTTGTTTTTTTTGGAGTTGTGCTCAGTAACTAAAGGGACACTTTTTGCATTATTGGTAAGAGCACGACATGAGTATTTTACCCTATATAAACAGTAATTTAGGCAATGGATAGTTTTAAGACCTTAAGATTTCATGAATAAAACATGTGAATGCTGCCACTTGATTGGGAACTAATAAAAAGCATCTCGTGTCCCTGAATTTTCATTTTGCCACCAAGGCTACACCTAGAAATCACATTCCTTAAAAAAAAAGGTTTTATAGCATTGCCTATTGTTTGCAAAACTATCAGCGTAGCACTACACCACTTTCTGCTTTGTGATCATTGCATTTTAATGATGCAACCTGGAGAAAGTAACTGCCCTGCCTATAAACTTTCCATGACATAACGGAATAATTGCTTTGTGTGTTTTCTTAAAAATGTCAGCAATACCTCATCAATGTACTTGTTTGTAATGGAGATAGGTGTGGGGTTTTTTGTGTGTGTGTTTGTTTTTTTTTTTAATAAAAATGATGGTTGCAGTAAGAGTTACTGTTACGTTACGAGGTCATGTTGGTTTCCTTGGGATAACAGTAAGAAAGGCACCGACACTCAAGCCTAGCTAAGTGATTCGCTGCATGAAAACCAGAAATTATGGAAAAGATAATAGCAATCTTAGAATCTTAGGACCCTTCTGGTGCTGGAAACCTCATGTTTCAGCATGAAATTAGTCTCTCCTTTTAGGTCATGACGTGCAACCCAGACCCTATTCGGGATGAAGTATTCCAACCTTGTTCTTGACATCTTTATGGTATGTCCAAGTGAACAAAATTACCCATCTTGTGCCTGTACAACGCTGAACTTCCTAGCTGGCACACCACGGTTCTCTCTCAGTCGGAATGAGCCCATACGGGTGTGTTTCTAAGGCCAGGGTATCTTGATGCCATGACGTGCCCAGGGTACGGAGTGGTCACTCAAGCTAATGAACAGGTCTGTACCGCTGAGGCCTCTGTTTGAATTCTGCTCAGGTTCTCTCTGGAATCGCCACCTCCCGGTCACCGTGTCTTCTGTGGCCCAGCAGAGCTGCTCTGTGTTTGTAGCTGTGTCAGTGCTTTCTTGTGGAAAAACGAACAAACAAATCTGTTCTTAAAGCTATATATTCTGGAGGAAAAAACCCCAAACAAACAAAGTGGATTTGGACATGGGAAAAAAGTATCCAAAATAGCTTTCAAAATCATTTCAGTAAGAGATAAAATGCTGAGGTTTAAAAGTAGATTGTCCAAGCTATTTTTCACAGCCTGAAATCTAGAGAAAGAATACATTTTAAAATGTCATAAGATCAGCTCACCTCGTCACCCACTAGCAGGGATGAAGGTGAAAGCTTAGACACTGAATGTAGTATTGGTGCACTTCACAAAATGTTCATGTTCTCGCTCTGGCAACAAACAACACAGCTTTTCTAGGGATTCCTTACTGCTTTTTGAAGATACAAATATCTTAATATACAGATTTTTTTTCTCCTAAAACCACATGTACTGCAGAGCACTGCTAGAGGAGATACTTCTTGTTCAAAGCACAAGGGCATGGCAAGGGGCAAAGATTCTTACTGAGGATCAACTGAACTACCAGAAGTTCACCGTAAACCGGATTACTCTAGGATAGCTCTGATGGAGATTAAATTCGAAATCATCTATTTGTATCATTATAAACAGGTTGCTCCTTTTGCAAATATTTTTGGCTTGGTTTTTGGTAAAAATGCACTTAACCAATATCTGAGTTTCTTTCACTTTTGATTAACAAGACCTTGCCCTTGCCCTTGCCCACACTGAACCTTTATTGCCAAGGGCTCTGAAAGCAAAAATGCAACTAGCAATCAAACCAAGTTTGAGAAACACATTTCTCTCTCTTTCTGATTTTGGATGACATATTGCTTCCTGCTTTTTCTTTGTTTTCTACTTTCTCTTCCATTCATTTCTTCACTGGGTTCAGAGCAATATCTCCAAAGTAAAACACTTCTAATATCCTCCCTCTGCTTGCTCTTACCTGCAGATCTGACATCCCACTCAGAGGAGACTCCTTCTCCCAACAAATGCACTTGCAAAGGAGAGAAGGGTTTGACAGCGAGATGAGGTGACTTGCCTAAGCCTAAGGTCCAACATTCACATATGCTTAGAGTGTCCATGATATTCCTCCACCATTATCCCAACCTGAGTGTTCCCACAGATATACACAGGATGGACATATTTGACATATTTGTTCACAGTCTATTTAGAGGAATAATATACATAGGATACGGATAAAACATTTCTGTTTAATTGTGGCCTCAGTGAAAATAATTATCCAAGAAAACAGAGTCATGAACATTAACAATAATTCTCATCTCAGTTATTGAGAAATATAATTTCAAATGATTGGTGAAGATTCTTAGAAAATTTATGATAATGTTCTTTATTTTAATATTTAGTATTATAGATTGCACTATTTTTTCTCTTTATTACATTATGTTGAACTCTCTTTCCTTTTCTATGTCACAAATAGTTAAAAATCTGTAAGAGAATTAAGGGCCTTTCAGCAATTTGGCACACCAGTTTTATCTCGACTATTATCTAGCTGCATCAAGATATTAATGTAGTCATCTCTCTTTAGTCTCAATGAATTACTATAAAAATGTCAAACAATTAGATTATATTGGCCAACACAGCCCTGTTTGATTGAGTACAGACGTAGGCCATGTCCCTTGAATCACACTGATGAAGAAGCAGAAAGGTTTGTGGAATTCCAGTGCAAATTTATTTCAATGTACATCCCACTTCAGATTCTAATTGCCAGTACTTGCAATACTAATAATCAAAAAATGCTAAATAGGTATTTTCAGATGGAATAAAAGTCAATGTCATTCAGGAGAAATACCAAAGAACTCTATTGGAGGAGAAAAAAATGAAAACCATAAAACCAGCACACAAGCCAGTGTGCTGGTACAAACATAGATGCTGCCCAAGGGCACAGATGTGACTATACCAAAGGAGCAAAATGAACATTTCCTTTAGTTAAGGGAACAGTAGTGCTTAAATTCTGTCTCTGCTGGAGCAGAAAACGTAGTATATGCTTTTGTGTCAGGAAGACAACCAGTGTATAAATACTTGATGGAGATACCTGGTTACAAATATCTCAGTATTGGCTTCTGTGCCATTCTGGTGGTCACTAGAACTGTGCCTTCCCTTTTTCTGCATACACAAACTGTGCGACCAGTTGCACGTGCTGGCCTGTCATGGAGTGGCAAGGGACAAATCCTTACAGATGAAATACCTTTCAATTATCTGGTGCCCACGTAGAACATGTGTGATGAAAAGCTAAAGTTATGCTGCTGTAATTTAAAAGCTGGAAACAGCTTCTGTTCCATATATGATAAAAATTCAAAAGATAATTACATCATTCATATTTTGCTGCAGTAGACACCCCATAAGCAAAGCATACTTGCAGTGTATCTCCATGGTAAAGTCTGCCTCAACTGAAGATGTCTGTTCCCCCTTTGTGCCTGCACATCTGTATCCATGTATCTGAACCCATATTTGGTCTTGAGCGGCAGTGCAGGAGAAAGCCTGCACCTGTGCTGTCAGCGACAGTGACAGGACTACTCGCTAATCAGCAGAAAAAAGTAAGGGCCCAGAGAGGATCAGATGCACAATGACAAGGTAGGAATCATGGATAGTGATAGTATCATGCATAGTGATCTATGCAATTTAGCTGCTGCCTCACTGTCAGGATTGACCAAATTACAGGTGGTCATCTACATACCTCTAGGGCTGCAGCGTACTTGTACTCAGTTTATATTCTGTAATCTCCTTCAAGAGTTACAAGCTCAGATAAATTCTGAGGACATGACAGAACTGCAAATATTTTTGAAACCCATTCTTTTCTTCCAGCAGGAAATCCTAGTTAATTCTCTCCACTGGTGTATTGGCAGGTAATTAATACACATCACTTGGAGAACAGACTGCTCTGGCTGCTTCTGTAATGCTGAGAACTCCAGCAGACAAGATCCTTACTACCAGAATGAAGGTCAAGATGTCTGCTCTGAGCAGACTGAATGTTTTCATCACAAACTTTTATACCTACATCCCTCTGCCAGGATATTGCAGATTACAGCTCTTAACTGTAATTCCATGGTCACTGTTCTCTCATCCAGCTCACTTTGTACTTAACAGGTTGTTCTCCATGCCACTGCCTGAAGTTTTCCAAATGAACACTTCTGTCCTACAGTATGAAACCGTTTTCCCTTACTGATGGATAACGATCCTGTCTTCATTGTGCTAATCAAAACAAATTGGGAGCACTGATCTGTCTCTTAAAATTTTGGCATCAAACAGAAAAAGAAGACAGAGAATAGTAGTGTGGACACTGTTGCTGTGATATAAATTTGATCTGCTACCCAGTATCCAGTCAGATAATAAAACACTCATAATACAAAATATTTTCACACAGAATCCAGTACAGTTTATGATTGTCAAGGGAAATTCCCATCTGCACTGTTGACAAACTCAAGTTTGTTTTGGGTTTTTTGTTTGCTTTCTGGAACTCTCCCTGCAATGTATTGACTTCTTTCACAATTGACATACTTGGGCAAAATTAAGAAAAAACCCACTGAAAATTAGAAATAACGAACCTGATTCAGTTTACTTCAGTAAACTGTAGCTTATCTCAGTGCACCTATAGCACAGAAAAATTATGTCAACTCTTGGAACTGTTGAATTGTTGATTATGGTTATGGTAGGCCCATAAAAACCAGAAGTCTGAACCATACACCTTGCTAAGACACTTTTTCATGACATTAACTTTACTCTCTTTAAGAAAATTAAGTAATCAAAAAGGCCAGATATAGTAACATATTTTTAGATGCCTTTTCAGGAAATAAACACAAATCCTTAATTAGTGTAGCCCTGATTTCTGGAAAAGGTGTACATCTTTGTAAACATCTCATTTCTCCTAACAGTTTCAAATGCTAAATGTCAAGTATGAGACCATCAAGAAAAGTGACAGGTCATGAACATTCAGTTACTGGAAAGGACGCTGTACTCAAGCTTAGTACTGACTCACTTTCAGTTTAATCTTGACAGTTTTCACCCTCTTCTGCCACCATGTGTGCCGCTGAAGCATTGTATGAAAGAAAGGGAAAATAAATCACAGTAGTTATTCAGTGACAAAGAAATATCATCCCTAATATTTTCCATAGTAATGGACACTGTAAAAAACATCCTTTTAATTTGTTGTACCTTCCTAGCCCAAAATACTGGCCTTTACTTCTGAAAGGGGTCTTTATTTTTTTGGCTTCAACTGTTCAAACTCAGCACTGACTTCGTGTACTCTTTTCTTGGACAGCTATGTACAACTCAAATTATGTTCTTGTCCTAGAATATCATCAATAAATTAACTATGAATTTTTTCCTCCTCACATTTTTCAGATTACATAAATTTTAGCTGACCAATTCCAATTCTTTTCATGCTAAAATATATTATGAAATGTCATTTCTGTTATAAAAGCTAATTGATAGTGTGATTTGTTATGTTGCTGAGACATAATTCAGAAAGTTATTTTAAAGCCCTTGATACATGGAATAGCACTAACTGCTTAATATTTCTTGTATGAATGAATACAGTGCATGGGAATGATGTAGTGCCACATAGATGAAATATTTTCAGAAGCTCTTATTCTTGTTGTTTGGGCTTGTGCCAACATCATTTGACGAGAGAGCTCATGCGTCCTAAGGTATATCTACCGTAATTTATTTCTGGGTCATTAGTTGGCAGGATTTTTTTCCTCCAGGTTGCTGAAGACTATATAATATTGTAAAATTCAGAGTTCATAGTCAAATAAATGAATACTTTGGAATTCAAAAAAATCAGATAAATATTTTTATTTTTAAAATATTTTAATTTCATCTTTTTATTTCATTAAAACAATTTATTACTTAATATAATAAAAATAATTTCTCACTCTTGTGAAAGTCCAGATGGAGTACTGCATCTAGATCAAGAGTTCCCAGTATGAGTGAGTCCAGAGGAGGCCACAGGTGTTCTGAGGGCTGGAGCCCCTCTGCTCTGGAGCCAGGCTGGGAGAGCTGGGAATGTTCCCCTGGAGAAGACAAAGCTCCAGGGAGAGCTCAGAGCCCCTGGCAGGGCCTGAAGGGGCTCCAGGAGAGCTGGAGAGGGACTGGGGACAAGGCCTGGAGGGACAGGACACAGGGAATGGCTTCCCACTGCCAGAGGGCAGGGCTGGGTGGGAGACTGGGCAGGAATTGTTCCCTGGGAGGGTGGGCAGGCCCTGGCACAGGGTGCCCAGAGCAGCTGTGGCTGCCCCTGGATCCCTGGCAGTGCCCAAGGCCAGGCTGGACACTGGGGCTGGGAGCAGCCTGGGGCAGTGGGAGGTGTCCCTGCCATGGCAGGGGTGGCACTGGGTGGGATTTAATGTCCCTTCCAACTTGAATCATTACAGGACCCTATGATACTAGAACTTGACTTTCTGAACTTGCTATTCATATGTACTTAATGAATGTTTAAAAATAATTCCAGCAGCGTTTCATCACCACTCTTCCCACTGCAGTTATTAGCCAGTAGTCTTTTACATAAAATCTTATATGAAATCAATAGTCTTAATTCCACTTTTGTATCTGTAGCTGAAGATTTTGATTCACTCATTTCATATTCAGTTTTTAAAGAATAAAGACCTTCTGTACAGCACCTTGTATGACTATGCTGCTATTTACCTCTCCCAATAATTTAAAGCCAAGGGCCCTCTGGGGGATCTCGTCTATTAAAATGCTACAAGATGAACATACCCTTCTGTGCTGCACACAGATGATTCCTTTTGCTTTCATTGCCAGCCTTTGCTGGCTCACTCTGTGGGGAGAGTGCTTGATATTGTTAGTCCAGGTTATTTGCTATGACAGTACCTTATCTTGAAATGTGAGGAATATCAGAAAATTTTAAGCTTTTAGTTCCTTATTCAAAACAGGTTCTGAAACAGCAATTTTTTACAGTGCTTCTTCTCAACCTCTTTTTGCTCAGTTCCATTCTTGTTTATTCTCTTTAACTGATAAGCATACTGGACTCTCAAACTCCACTAGCTGAGATACTTCAGTACAAATAAGAAGCAGGTTCCTCTCCCTTGTTAAACCGCTATTGTAATTTTAAGAGAAATATAAAAGGTATTAACTACCTATGCTCTTTTTCTTTTGAAATCATTCCAACTTCTACTGTGTATCTTCTCCTGAAGTGACTCTTCACTTTTGTACAATTGTGTCACTACACATTACTGCAAAAACGTAATGTAAGAAATGACATTATTTCCAGTATCAATTCCTGAAGGAATGAACTAGATGTCTTCTTATGTCACTGAATGCATATTCACTGTCACCTAGAGTACAGTTTATCATCTCCTCATGTAGTCCTACTGCTATTACGATTTTACTGACTGGTATGTAGCACAGTAATACAGAGGGCTGTAAAGAAGTTTTTGGTCATATCCAATTCATCCTTCTGGCAGAGGTTGCTGCAATGTAGTTAGAGCTAAAGGATCAAACACAAAGTGGGAATATTTTTGGAGAAAAACATTAGATTAAGTTATTTCCATCAGTTCATAAATAAACCACGGTAGTAAACTAGTGAATATGCCCATTGTACCTAGATATCAGTCATTTTTCTAATCTTTGAAATCTTGAAGTTTTTATCCTGGATTATTCTCAAAGAACAACCCTGCCATTTCTGAAGCACTGAAACTTTTCTGGACTTTATTGTTGATGAAATTTTTTACTTCAAGAAGGTACAAGTTAACACAAATCCACAAGAACTGTCATGTAGCAAGGTAGCCAAGGCTTTATGGTTCCCATTGAATACACTTTTTCCCCAAATCTTTTATGTTACAAAAAAAGAGACAGCACAAGAAAGATGGCATTCAAGGTAAACAATGCCATTAAGAGTAGGAAAATACAGTTTCACAGCAAGTAATGTGTTGGAGAATGATGTGAAAATTAATACTGTACATACCGAGAGAAATTAACAATATGCGTATATTTGCTGTAGTGAAAAACAAGTGTGAACACTTGTTTCCTTCAACACAAGGTGCTTCTTCAAACTCAGCAATACTTCAGCTTCCCTAATAACATTCACGGCATGTAAAAAAAGTAGCCATGTTACAGAAATACAATGAAAAGGTACCGTATAAGACCTAAAAATAACAAACAAATAAATGCCAGAACTTGGGGAAAAGGACTCATGCCAGTATCTGGCAAAGCATGGAAAGTTCAGAGACTTGACACAGTATCTTACACTGAATCCTTAATTTTCAGACCGGGTAACTTCAGTAACTTCTTTACTTAATTTGTAATATAGTAAAGGCCAAGATACATGCCATAAAAAATATATGTCCTATGTCTAACTTATAAGGGAAATAAAAATCGTTCATGTTATGGAACACAGTTTGACAGAGCAGCTGCTGCTCATATAAGGTCATGTAATTAAACTGAGTGAAAGAGGGAAGGAAGCACAAATTTATATTCTGTTATATGCATAAAGCATTTTGCATGCCATTATTTTGTAATATGTTCCATATAGCCCTATAACCCTTATCAGGTTCTAACACTGTAACACATCAGGTAGCCAAGGACAGTGTCTTTTCAGTACCATTTTGATGCTCTATTAGACAGAAAAAAAAGTGTCACAGGAAATAGACGTCACCATTTAACTGGGAAAATAAGAGTCTTGAAGTTATTTTAGTTGCAATAACAATCAAAGATTAATACTTTCCATAAACGCTAAATTATTTTACATCTATTTCTATTGCTATGAAGTTTTAAAGTGTGTAATTAAAAATGGATTGCTGCTAAACAGAGCATATTACAACATCCATACACATGATAATCTTATTTGGGATTTTGAAATAATGTAATATATATTCATATGTTATTGAGGAAAAACACAGGACAATAAAGAAAGCAAAAATTATTAACCATTTTATTTAACACTAACTTGTTTTCTAATTAAACTACAACTACCTCTACATAAAAAGACCAGTTCATTCAGAATAAGGTCACTTGGTAAACTTTTGAGCTATGTTCCTGAGGGATCATCCATGTGAAAATAAAATACATCAAGGAAACATTTTTCCAAACTGAAGCACTGACACTGATATGTTCCAAATCCATTCACGCATCAAGGCTGAAAAATACCAGCCCACTTTTCTTTAAGATGTGTTGGTACTTACCAAATTTTTAAAGGATTTACCAAGTTTAAAAAATCTTGCAGTACTAACTGAAATTTCTTAATTATATATTCTATTTTCCTGACAAACTGTTTACATCTGAAACAGGAATCATCAATATGTAGATTTTCTTAATCTCACCTCTCATTAGACCAGTGTAGGTATTCCTAGCATGAAAAGATTGACACAAATTACATCAGAATTATGTTGGGTAAACCATAGAGCACACAATTATAAAATAATGGATGAGTTGCAGGAAGATCTGAGGAAGGGCTAACAGTCTGGTCTTCTATTTTTTCTCCAGGAGAGCTGTGAGAATCTGCTTCCACTATAAAAATATATCGAAAACCATTGTTATTTCTGAATATGACAAAATATAAGAATGCTGTAAGTGCCATAATTTAACACACCTTCTCTTTGATTAATACTTGTGGTTTTTTACATTATTTTAAAAATATTAACAACTGCCACTATATTTAAGAAGCATTTTCTGAAAAAAACCCCCACAAAAAACTAGGGAATATTTCTGATCTGAATTCTTTCTCTCTTCAATTATATGACAGTGCAAGTTATAAATAAAATTTATTTTATTAAACCTTATTTTAAAAGGTAAGGCCTGTACATTGAAAAATAGCAGTACAATTTTATAGACAGTATATTAGAGCTTGTTTTACTCAAAAATTTTTCCCTGCTCTCCAACATGATGCCAGATGTTTCTTATATATAGTATGCCCTTTAAAATGCAGATTGTCTAGAATCACTGCAGATCCTACTGATCTTTTTGCAGTCTATAATCCTGTACCATTTATATTGTTTATGTTGTGCTCCTGATGTACCTTGTTAGTAGCACTACTTTATTTGGTCAGTGGAGAACCAATTTTAGCTTTTGGTCAACTATGTCAGCCTCCTCAAAATTTTATTTATATAAAATATAGCTACTCCAGTTACGATATTGTATCAGTGGTCTTTCGACTCTCAATTCTTTTAAGAAGCTTCAGAGAAAACTGTAATAGCTCATCAGGAAGGTTTTGCTTAGACCCATGAATGACCACATTGATCTACCTATCTAAAGGTTCTAGTTAGCATTTACAGCCAGTCTTTCATACTAAGCCTTTCAATTCTTACTTTTAATGGAATCCCTTTTCCTGTGACTTCTTTGAAGAATATGAACTGTCTGCCCAGTCGTTTTACCAAAGCTCAGCAAATCTGGAAAAAAATATTAGTTTCTCTGAGTTTTTAATGAAAATTTTGAAAAACAAGAAAATATAAACCATACAGCATGGTGCTTTCACATTTAAAACTCAATGAAAAAGGATACCTTTACAGATTTAAGTAATGTATGTGTGCAGATGTAAGTTAAATCCAGGGGCTTTTTTCCCCATAGTTTAGGTAACTACAGATGGCTGTGTCCTAGGGCACTGCTTCTCACCATATAAATCTTACTCTTACCATATGAACATAAACGAACACCCCACTAAAACTGTTTCAAGTAGGTTTCTGTCCTGTATGAAAGATCAGCCTGTCAACCACATGGCAGCTCCTGCACGCAGTTCACCTCCTATGGAAACTCCAGGCAAAATTTGGTAAGGAGCAAAGAAACAAGAGACAGGAGACAGGCAGATACACACACTCCACGAGCGCACACACACAAATGTCTGAAGCAATATACATACAAACTGAGACAAATACAAATACAAATACTTACTCTCGAACAAGGCTTCCAGCCTTTCTGCATTCTCTTGCAAGGTTGTGTACCACTGGGTGGCTATTACAGAACCAACACCTGTAAGGCTTAGAAGCACTGCTGTCTCTGTTGGTCTCTCTAAAGCAATATGTAGACAACTAAGGAAGATGAGAATTATGAGATCAATAAAAGAAAAATGCACATAATATATTAAAAATATAATCAAATATACAATGCTTTTTAATAGGAGGAGAAAGAATACCAACTGCATTTTCTTGTATGCTGAGCATCAAGTGTTTTCTAACGTTCATACAGCACTTTGAATTGATTACAATGAATTCAGGAACTTCCTCTCTACATTTTTTCATGATGCAATTTTACCATGGGGATTACTCTTTGTCATATTATGGTAGCTCTGGACATATCTGGAAATGTGAAAGGAGGAGTAACATCCTAATTTTTACAAAACACTGCAGAAAATATTGGGAATCAGGTGTGAAAAGACATGTTTAGACATAAAATATTGCAGGAACTGAAACCTTGTTCTTTGTCGTAAATTTGGTGTTGATTTGGAGGCTTAAAAGCAAATCACTTGCAATGTGGGATTTGAGGTTTTACTGCTGAATATTTCAGTAAGTATCTTTGGTATTATTGTCTTAGTCATAAAAGGGGAGTGATAGTGAAACAGCAGTAAATAGAAGGTTGCATTTTGATTTTATTCGGATCTGCTTTTCAAAGTAACTTTATCAAAAGATGATAAAGTTTTCTGTAATCTCTCGAGGAGATGCTGTCTGATCGTCTATAGAGTTTATGTTACTAATTATAAAAATGAATGTTATTCTAGTTTTTCAGGAAGCTTTTGGACTTAAACATATAAGACTTATTGATAAATTCACCGAACTATTAAACTGAGACTTCAAAATTTTTGAGTTTGAAAAACTAGTTTAAGGAATTGTGTTTTGGTTTACTTTAAGAAATGGCTGTTTGGGATCAAAAAGAATATCAAAAAATACCAGGAGATTGTTTATGCACTTAGAAATCTGCATATTTACATATGTAGATGTGTGTATAACGTATCTTACACACAGTTAGATTTAACTTATGCATTATTGCACTAATTAAACAACATTTTTAGAGAATTTTTTTTTCTGTTTCTTCTTCATGGAATGAATAATTTAAAAAGTCAAAAGATATATATGTCCCCAGGATGTGCTTTGCTCACTTGCTGCCCAGGCACAGCGTTGGCTCAGCCTCGAGTGCCTTTCTGCAGGGCTGCTCTCCAGCCGTCCCTCTCCAAGTTTACACTTGTGTCCAGCATTACTCTGTCACCAGTGAAGAGTCTGTCATTTTTTCTTGTTAAATTTCATTTCACTGTTAACTGCCCAGTGTTCCAATCTATCTACATTCCTATGCAAGGCAAATCATCCCTCAAGAGTATGATCAGGTTATCTGAAAATTGAGCATGGACTAAATAATTAATGAATAAAATTAGGACACAGTGGCATCTATCAAGGATACATAATGGACATGCAATAAAAGAATGTAAACCCTACCAGATGTCTACTTTAAAGCAACGAAAATACTGAGATGCTTTCAAAAGTAAAAAGGCTGCAAGTAATAACATTAAAAATTCTGAACAGGTTATTTAATATGCCATAATAGTTTATTTAATTAAAATCTGTCTGATTGTTAAACATTTCCATGTATGAACCCTCAGAGAAACTTAGGAGTTTATCTGTTAAAGTAAGATTTTATATATTCTATTAGTACATTTTGAGAATATTGATCTCAGACTTGTGAGGTATGTGTAACGTAGCAAGGTTTCTGCATTATGTTTTCTTACCATTGCCTTGTAATAGAGCTTTCATCCTATTTGGTCCTATAAAGGAAGCTCTTCCATTTGCAGAAGTAAAGGAGAATATTCATAACTCAAAATTTTAAGTTTGCTTTGAAATAATCTGCCTTATTGTGGACTTTACTGAAATTGCCTTTACCTACCTTTTGTGGATATCAGAGTTTGTAATTCTTTGATAACTTTGCTGTGATCGTACCAGATCCAAAAGAATCACCAAACGGCATTCTGGAAAAAAATATAGCAACGGTATTTGCACTAATTATAACACCCAGCATAACAACTAAAGTAAATCAGACCTTTGGTAAGTTAAATACTTTCTTGAACATAGTCTAAACCACTAGTATAAAATCTACACATTTCAGCCACAGTTGTCAAGTATTCTGTAAATGTACACTAATAAAGTCATCCCAGCATTATTTCATGTAATTTTGCTACACTTTTCCATAGTGTTTTGCAGGGTTTTTTTCCTATGCCACATTAGTGTAATTGGTAATAAAGTCCACACACATCTTGTAACAGCCAGTAACCTATATGACCCAGCTCTGTAATTATGAACTCTTGGAAGAGTTTATGGTATGCAGGTATTGAGGTTTTTTTATAGCACAGCTCCTCTTCACAACTCACAAGTTACATCCCTAACATGCCTTATTTTCCTTAAAGGCGTCCAGTGAAATAACTCAGAATACTCTCAGAATTAAAAGGTTTTGCCTCCTGTTTGGTTTGCTGCAGCTTAGATCTGTGACTCATTCTCCTAACCCAAGCAGATGAGAAGTAAATTTGTAATACATTTCTGCCTGGAAAGTCTTTGACACACTTAAAACTTTTATCACGTCTCCTCTCACTATGTCAGTCTTTCCTCCGAAAGTATGTTTTAAATGCATATAAACTTATCAATGCACGTACTTATTTATTAATAAAACTAAGCACACAAGCTGTGGTACAGCCTTCTGACCACTCCTAAAGTTCTTCAGCAATAACTTACTCTATGTGGTCAATATTCTTCTCCAGTTGAGACCTTTGCAATGCTACGTCGAGTGGAAAATTATTTCATATATAATATATTATTCATATAATATTCTGACTGAAAATCCTGGATCTAGAAAAAAGCCCTTAATTGCTGACATCAATATTGTGATAAAGATACAGTAGGACACATCTAGGAATAAAAGTTGGTGTAATTAAAAATACTTCTTAATTTGCTTATCTTACTTGGGATGTTCATAGCAACCAACCAATTAAGCAATACATGAGACATGAATCTCTCCATCCCATAGAACAGAAATGCACTACAGTTTGTCAGCAGCTGCTCCCATTCAGCTTGGCTGAAAGGAAGGAAAAAGAAAGAAAGGAAGTTACTTTCATGTTACTGTTTTACAAGAATACTTTTCAGAAAGTATCCATAGCAAACACTTCAGTGCTATTTACTCCAGAAATAATTATAATAAAAGTCAGCATGCAAAGCGAGACAAACATGACCTCAGAATTCTGTGAAAAGTGTGATAACTCACATGGATTGTTAATACTACACTCTTGTATTAAAATGATTACTGAATAACATCTCATAGTGAGCAAGATGCATAGTGTGTTTTTAGATAAATACCAGCCTCTCCATCAAAAAAAACAAAATTAAAAAAATCATTGCTGTACGTACTGTACAGCTTTAAAATACAGTCTTTGTCTAACATTCAAAGGGAGTAATCGTGTATATACCCACCAGGACATGAGCAATTGATTTTTGAAAAGAGATGTGGATAATCAGGCTAGCTGGCAGCAAAAACTGCAATTTGATAATAACAATCTTTGTTATGAACAAATACTAGAGTACCTACTCAGAGGTATTAGCTACATAGAGAAAATTCCAGAGGACTGATTGCTAAACTAGCAGCTAGGAAGGAAGGTCCAGTGATGGCCATGCTGACTCACAGGGCTTGTCACTGTTTGATCTCTTGAGATCCCTTTTACTCCTCTACGGCTATGATCTTAGAAGTAAAGTATTCTATAAAGAACAAAGTGTGTTTATGAGTAGACTTCATTAAATGGTATTAGCTTCGTGATCAATGTTTGAAATTGGAAACTGTGTGATGTACCTTCACTACTCTGCCTCTGAAACCTGTGCTCCCGTTTATGGTTGACTGAAGGTGCCTGTAGATGCTATGGTTTTAACACTTGGATTTAAAAACAATTATGAGCAAAGCCAGAAATTACACTTATGCTCACATATGTGTATTCATCAAAGACTGCACCAGAAGACTTTTATCAAAATTAGATTATTTACATTTACAGCAACTCTGACAAAACCAACCAGGCGAAACAACTTTGCGGCACTTTATTTCAGATCCCTAAATTATTTTGTCTACAAACCTAGATCTGTGTTTGATACAACAACAATGGTTTGCTATGTGTTTATCAGCTTAGCAAAATGTGACCCTATTTTATGACCAAAGTCTCTGAAAATTGGCGCAATTTTAAACAAGAAATATGGATAAAACAAGAAAGCAGATAGAATATTACATACCTTGGAACACACATGCTGCCAATGACACCTTCCCACTGCTGTGTAAATAGGTCACGGTATTTTTCCAGTATTTTCTTTAGTTTTTGGGAAGGACTTGAAGCTTCTGTAACAACAGAATTTCACCAGTATGAATGTAACATGCTACAGACTACACTGGGCAACCTGAATTTCAATAATTTTTAAATGACACTATCATATTTAGGGGGGTTTAGGTCATCATTAGATTTGATGTTTTTTGAAACCTAAGTCTGGGTTTTAAAACAGAAGAAAGTGTGACATTTTCAGAATAAAATTCGGATGCCCATTTGAAAGGTGTATTTTATAATGAATAAGGATTATTTGGTAGAGAGGTTAAAGACACAAAGAAAAGTTTTAGATACCCTGAAAAAAGGGTAAAGAATTGAAAACCACTACTGCTTATAAGGTTCTGTTCCAGAGGCTCAGAGAGGACTTAAGTAGGTGGATAAACTAATTGAGTTTCCAGAGTCCTGATTTCAGAAAACAAGACTCCAAGCCCACCCCTTCTCTCCAAGGACATGGCACATTTAATGATAAGCAATTTTCTCCTTTTGACTACATTTTCATACTAGTATAAGTTAAAAGATACATTCTGGAGTCAGATATCAAGCACATAAAGTGTTTTATATTGACCTGCTGTGAAGGAGAACTGCAAACGCATGGAGACATAGTCTGTTATGCTACTGACTGTTCTGTAGCTTCTTTTGTGTTGTGTTTAGACTTAATAATTATTCCAACACTTGAAGGGAGCCAACAAGACAGATGGAGAGAAACTATTTAAAAGAGCATGTAATGACAAGGACAAGGGCAAACGGCTTCACACTGAAATATAGTTGGTTTAGGGTAGGTATCAGGAAGAAATTCTTCCCTGTGAGGGTGGTGAGGCCCTGGCACAGGCTGCCCAGAGAAGCTGTGGCTGCCCCATCCCTGGAAATGTCCAAGGCCACGCTGAAAGAGTCTCGGAGCAACCTGGTCCAGTGGAAGATGTCCCTGCCTGTGGCAGGGGGTGGAATGAGATGAACTTACAGGTCCCTTCCAACCCAAACCAGTCTTTCTGTGATTTAACTAAAACCCTCCATTAACTGTTATACTGTTTCACTGAGGCACCATTTACAGGTGATAAGCTGTGCTGTTCTGATGAAAAGGAATGCTTTTTTGCCAACATCTTGACGTCATGACTTCATTCCTTGGTACAAAAAAATCCTAAATTTCACGGGTAGATGGTGAATAAAATATTATTTAATATACATTACCTGCTTCTCTTCCTTCATTATAGGGGTCCACAATATCTGATAAACAGTTAATCACAAACAATGATATTTAAACAACAAAAGAAGGAAATTTAGCTGATACACTTAGCTAACAGGTGAAAGGATACATTTAAAATCACGTATATCAACAGGCAAGCAATTAGAGGGTAGATCACGATTAACTGGTGCCTACAATTAAAAAGAATTCATATTCTCTTAGGTGTTAAAGTTTCAATCAAATAGTAACAGTACTGCATTCTTTGTGTCAAACAACTAAGAGCAAGACATGTCAAACAACTAACAAAGTTCTGAATGTGGATTTAAAAACATCATGATACTCAATTGTCAATGGAAATTAATAAATTATTTTGCGTTATCTAGAATGCATATACAAATATTACACATCTCTACACGTGTGCACATACATAGATACATATGCAAATATAAATATAGATTTATAAAAAGATATGTATACCCTATATAAAATACAATATATTGTTGCAGAAATTATTTTCAGTAACTTTAAGCAACTTCCTTCATGGCTTATTAAATATGTCCCATTTACAAAGTGTGATTTTTCGAAGAAAAACTCCTTGCAAAATCAACAGGAAGCAAGATTCTTATGGACTTATGTGACATTTACTCCACTTCAGAATTCTAGCACACATATTGAGCTTCTATGCAACCCACTTTCACACTTTTCTATGCAAGTTCTCTGGTTATTTACAAAAATGTGGAAAGTTCACCATTTGGACATTCTTTTTCTGATGAGCTTTTGTGTTTGTTTCTTCAGATACTTCAACTTTTTTTTTAAATTGAGTTTCTGCGAAAATGAAAAGAAAAAAAAATTTAATACCTAGGCAGTTTTAGCAAATAAATGTCCTTGGAGGACTGCGTATATTTAATACGATGCAGTAATAGTAGTAGTAATAACAACAAAAACAACAACAACAGATTGAAATAGAAAAATAAAAACTCATTTCAAAGCACAGCAAGGCAAGGACATTACCCAAACCTTCTCACCTAAAAATAAAGGCTTTAAAGTGGCAAACAAGGAGATGTGATCCCTTAGACATGAAAATGTTTCATTACACTGCCAGTTTTGGAGAGACTTGAACAGTGATCATCAAAGCACTTTCTAAGTCATTTACCATATCTATTAATTGTTGATGTTAATGTAACAACCAAAGGTTCTGTGGG
>VYZQ01001380.1:1848-26035 GCA_013400655.1 Mystacornis crossleyi
ACTGTACCATATATTGTCTTCCCTTTGTAAGCTGCCATTGACAAGGCGAAAAACCATCTTCGACTTATTTAAAGCAGCATGTTGAGAGGGTATGATGGCATTAAAATGCTGTATCCCTGCCAGATATTCTGGAGCTGCTTTTTTGCTATTTCTGTCACAGTCCTCCCTGTACCCTGCATTTTGCTCAGTATGTTGGTGCAAAATTTTGTGAGGTAATATTTATGCACAGCCAAATTATTTCTTGTTGCCTTTGCCTGACATTATACAAATGAAAATTTAAAACAAAAAAAAATTATTTTGGAAGTTAGATAAATAAATTAAAACAATACGCAGTTTCTCAAAGAAGAAAATGGGAAAGAACATTAGTTCAGAGAAAAGAACATGCATATTTCAAGGTCCTGCTTTAGTAGATAAGTCCATTAACAAATTCAGACAGGCTCATAAACCTTGCAATATCTCCTTGTAAAAAACGAAAGAAATAAAAACTGAATATATTGGTATGAAAGAGCTGTTACAAAAGCTGTTCTTTCTTGTGTATTTTCAGGTACATCAGGCTGAATTCGTAATGGTTTTCATCTTGCTCCCATTCATCCACACCCATAGACATCCAGTGGCCATATTTGCATGGGCAAATGAGGAACTGTACAATTAACGTTGTATGATCTAAGCTCAGAAACATAGAAACTGTGTGTTGAAAAATCTAAAAAGTATGCCTTTCGAAAATGTGATGATAAACCTTCTGTGTTCTCACGGCTACAGGAAAAAGCCCCCTTGTTTAAGTCATTTTGATAAATGCAGGAAGCCTTCCGATTAAAGAAATTACAGCTATCTCTCCTGGGTTTAAAGAGAGAGCATACAACAAAAGCATCATGTAAATTGCATTGTCAGGACTGAAACACACCTCTACATGCACTTGCTACAGTTGTTGAAGCTTTAAAAGTAACGCAGGGAAAGCAAATTTGAATGAACGCCCTGAGGTTAATTTAATAATGTAATAATTTTCCTGGCTAAAACAGAGTTCTAGAAATGGCTCCCAGAGCTAGTAAAGCTGTACTCTTAATCTGTATTTGTCTTCCTGGAGATACCCTAAATAGACTGTTTTCCCCTTAATTTCTTTCCCTTTAGGTGATACAGGAAACACTTTTAGGGTGAAAACACATTTAGGCAGTTTTAGCCTAAAGACACATGGAGGAGAAACTGAGTCCTCATGTTTTAGCAGTCTCTCATTCCAGTACCTACCACAGTCCCACTCTGGGTGTAGTGCTGTGAATCTAGCAGTCCATCTGCTTTTACCTACTTCCAGCTTTGGATGTAGAGGTCACTATCCCTCTGTTGCACTCTCAGCTTACTAAGCTGCAGAAGAGATCACCCCCAAGTGCCTGTGTGTTTCTTACAAACCCTTCAGCTTTGAGCAATGCATCGTCCCTGCACCTCCTGCTGAAGAGCACCTGTGACTGGTTCTGTGAGGTAGGAGCATCCTGTCCTTTCGTAGCTCACCCAGCAGAGTTGCTTCACCCCATCTGAGGTGCTCTTGCCCCTGCTATTTCCTCTGCTCATCCATGTGTGAATACAGTGAGATCTGACTTGATTTTCTGGCATTTATACTCTCAAATTCACTGTTTTATGATGGTTCCTTAATGAGTTTTACAATTAAGATGTTTGTTCAACCTCTCGTTGCATGCTGTTAAAACTGTGCTGTTTTAACAGCTGGGAGCCCACAAGATCAGATCTCTGCTCAAGAATATTTATGTGTGGTAAGAGTATTCAATTTGCCAACAAATGAGGTTACAGAGCCTTGTAAGTCATTCATTTTGATGTTTATTTCCTCTGGAATTGCTCTCAGGGGTAGATCTTCCTTCCTGTCTAATGGCACCACATTCACTTCTCACCAGCTGTTCTTCTGTATCTCTGAATGTTTCCTGGACTGAGAGAAATGCATATTCCCTGATTTGCTTGATTGCAACCGGTGACAAAGAAAGGAGAGCCCAGCCTATGGCTATAATCAGATGCTATGGGAGGAAAGGGAGGAATGCTGGGAGAAAAAGAGGGGTTAACAGAGGGGTTTTTTTCTTTTTTTTCCCCACTCTTTCACTTTTTCCTTTATTTTTTCTGTGGGTGTAGGTTAGGCAGAAGGTCCTAGAGTAATTTTGATCATTTGGTTCAAATGGCATCAACTGTGAAGCGCTGTGCTGTCCTGGCAGCAAATATTCCCCTTCTTTCACCTCATCTGGTCCAAGCAGGCCATCGCTGTTTACAAGAAGACTTAAATAAATGCCTACATAAAGACTGCAGCCCCCACTGACAAGACAAATAAAATCTCCCCAAGCTTAGCACTGAGGAAAACTCAATCAACTAAGCAAGGTCTGTGTGTCACATACTGGCTGCCCAATGTAGCTCTAATTAACACAGTCATATGTTGGAACCAAGTCCTGAGTACAAGCTAATTCGTTGTAAAAAAAAAAGAAAAAGAAAGTAAATGAGGACAACAGACCTCTTGCAATGCAAGTGTTGTATAAGCTCCGAGTCCCAGTTTCAGTGACTTTGTGGCGCTCCCTTTTTATTTTAGCTTTTCTTTCTGGGGGGGCTTTTTGTCACTAATGAAAACAGAAATTGCAAAGCATGCATGTCTTGATACCGTAATAGGTTTTCTACTCTACTGGGACACTTTACCATCTTGAAAGTTTTAAGTTGACATACAGTGTAACAGGAAAATATTAATTTTTATTAAGGGTTAACCAAGGACCTGAGTGGTGGAAACCAATCCAGTTGTGTATAATTAGAGACTAGCTACCTTGTAATAGTGAAGCTGTAAATAGCCCAGTGAGGGCCCTGACAGAAGGCTGAGGTGCTTACAAGGCACAAGAGATGCTGCCTCAAAGTATATAATTCCTGCTGCCATAACTATTGCTGATATAATGGATGTGTTCATTAAAACCAGAGGAATATTTGTTTATCCATCTTTCTCTATTGCTGGCCCTTCCTCAGAGGAGGAGGGGGCAGCTTCCTTTCAGTACAAATTTATAGTACCACCTTTTTTTCGCCAAGTCAGAGGAATTTTAAAGGATTGCTTTATTGATTGCTAACCAGAGGTCTGTTCCCCACTGGGAAAACTAACTTCTCCAAACTGCTTGCAAACAACCCTGCAGAATCCAGAAGGGAAGGAAATGTGCACACATCCATTCGTAGGCTCCCGTTGGGCCTTGCGAGTGGCACTTACTAAGTCTTTGTCTGCAAGGCACGATCTGCTTTCCCCAGCAGGGCCGTTTCACAGCCTCCGCCTTCTGTGCGCAGCTGGGCTGCTGGAAAACTCATCGCAGGCCAGTCTTGCATGAGAGAAAAGGCACAAAAGTTACCTGAGGAGGAAGGAGAGGAACTGTCACACTTGACCACAACAGCCATTACCCATCCGCCTGCTCCGGTTGCAAGGGAAGGGGCGAAGGAGTCCAGAAACAAGGAGACATGTTGAGCCTGGGTGAATGGGTGAAGTGAGAAAGGTACTTTAGTTTTTGTCTTTATTGCTCACTTTCCAAGCTTACTTGAATAGGTAAGAAATTAAACTCCTTTTCCCCAGGTGGAACCTGGTTTGTTTCTGACACTGACTGGCGACCGATGTCCCTGTCTTTGTCTCCATCTGTAACAATATTCTTCTTCCTGGGTGCCCCCATCGTCTTGAGGAGGTGGAGTGGACACTTCGTAGCCACAGGCACCTGGCCCCAGCCTGTGGTTTCAGAGCTCCTGCCCTGTCACTACATACACAGAGTTCTCTCTCTGTGCACTCCTAAAATTCCAGCATGTGACCATGTGCAGCAACATGAGGAAAGATACCAGGAATACAACAGTAGCGATACCAGGCAACTAATAATAACCAAGCAGATATAGCATCCCTCCACGGGGTCTTCATAGCCTGCTTCCAAATGGTGAGGCCACAAGTGGCTGGGGAAGGCTGCCAATAAGATGACATCTTCACAGGCCATGCTAAAGGCTTCATCACAGCTCTGTGCCCCTAGAAATGAGCAAGGGACTGATTTTCACAGACTGGTATTTCTGGATGGGCTTTAACCTATTTTTTTTTCTTCAATAATACTACCTGAGATGCGAGATCATGACTCAGGTTTAATACATATTGTGCATTTATTTCCAGAAGATGCTGCTCCAGGTGTCCTCAGGCTAGTGCCATTGCTAGCATGCCAGAATGAATAATTTGCTAATTTTGGAGCAAATGTGAAGAAACAGCCTGGCTTTCAGAAGGTGGAGATCCAGTGTCAGGCTACTGAGAGCAAGCATGCTGGCATGCATCCTGCAAGCATGGTGTGGATGGTAAGTGAACTCTGCAGTGGTCACTTTGAAATGAACTGTCCTGCTTCAAAAGAGTAACTGCCCTACAGACATCAGTGAAATTTATCACCTAAACCGCATGCTGTCAGAGTTTCTGTTCACAACTGCATCTGAGGAAAGATTAATTTATTAAGAGGAGACAGCTTTACCCATAAGATATAGGAATAGTGTTTTTCTCCTAGAATCATCACCTGTAGTCTAATTTTTTTTTTACCACTGCTGTTATTCTCACCTGTTGTAGCTGTTATTCTCACCTGTTGTAGCTCAGTATTTCAGACCTCAGTCATTCATCCTGTCTTTGGTGTGTAACTTTATCCCCTTATACCTTTACACATATTCATTTTAATCAAATTTTAACATATATTGAATTTCTGTCACATCAATATCAAAGTTCAGAACTAGAAAAAGTGTAAAAAATTATTTTTTATTTTTTGTTTCTACTCTGCCTACCCTTTGTACAATGAAATTTCTGCGCCTTGGATTCCTGATCACTGTGAGGGCGGATCAGGATGGAGCAAATGCAGTGGGTTGGCACAAAGAGCTTGGTCACCAGCTTGCAGGATAAACAGCAGGTGTGGTATTGGAGGTTGCCAAAGTCTGGCAAGGTGAGAAGAAAGCCTCAGTGCAAAAGGGACCAGCTTGGGATATTTAAAGTTCAGTCTCAGCATCCAAAACTCTTTTTGTTCTCATAGGTTTGGGGTCAGGGGGGATATCTTTAGCTATTTTTAGTAGGGTTTTTTTTTCACCTTTCAGTTTTTGCACTTGCAGGCGAGATTTCAGCAGCGGCTCAAAACCTTCCAGTCTGCTTTGCTGTCTCTGCTCTCTATTGTCACCAGGGCCTGGCTGAAGAGCGTGGCGCTCTACTTTTCCACTCCTGTTCTTACTAAATGCGTGCGCTTCCCACATTTGTTTTCCTTTCCCCGCCCCTAGTCCTGGCCACTCCCTCAGGTTCTCCCCATTGATCCCAATACCCCAACTCCACCCCTGTACTGCCCCTATGCCCTGAAACCATTAGTCCTTGTGCTCAATCCGCCTCCCTCATCTCCATATAAAATCCAAGGCCCATGCCATGTTCTCCCTCTCTGTCTTGGGGAACCGTGTTGTGTGTTGGCTCTCTCTGCCTCTGGGAACCAGGTGAATAAACATCCTCTGAGGTCCCCATGTGGGGAACCTTCTCGCCTCCTTTATCGCTGCCAGGACTACAACAGAAGAGGAGGAGTCTGGAAGCCAAGGTTTGCAAACCTTATCACAGCTATGTTTTTCCAAATGTTTCCCCAATCCACAGGTTCGAAAGTCACAACTGGTAGAAATCTCTTCAGATTTTTCTGAGGGTCATGAGGGGAAGGCAACTCTGTAGAGGTTTGAACACTGAGATGATCAGAAAACGTTTCAAAATACACTAACGCTGTGTTCTAAAACACTATGGAAATGCTATTGCAAATCTGCTCCTGGCCAAGAGGTAAGCACGTGTGCTTAATTTGAAGTATTGATTTCATGATTAAGCAGTATCCACAGTATTGATGGATGTCCCTGAATCAGGGCCTTAAAGTGGCTCTACTAATTAGGTACTTCTGTCATTTCACCATGACCTCTTAATTTTATATGATTGGAGTTTTACTAGTTTATGAAAGAATATAAAAGCATTCAGTAAGAAAGCAGGAAACAGTGAATCAATTAAGTCCATTCTCATGAGGGGTTTGATCCTGTGTTATGCTGAGCATTGACAGTGCTTAGAGAAGTCAACACAGAGGCCCCTGTAAAACTTCACATAACTTGTCATTAAAGCCAACCATAAGATTGTCTGGTTATCCATATTTTCACATGCCAACAAAAATCTTAAAGCAAAAAATATAGCAGGATTGTCATTTAAAGGGGTCTTAAGAGACTGGAACATTTAGTATTCAGCAATAAATGCAGAGGACAGACACACTCTAGGTACTAGCCAACTCTCTTGAAATATTATTTAAAAGATGACAGCACTAAGATACGAATTCTGAAGAAATGCACAGCTGAGTACATTTGTATTAGGAAGCACAGAGTTTTAGCAGGCATAGCTCTTGCTAATTTTCAAAGAGGTTGTAGTACTGTCATTGATCAGAAAATTGTCAGTTTCAGCATCCCATTCCATCCCAAAAAGCCACATGAAAAACCTCATTCTATCTTGTTTACTTTCATACAATTACAATAACCAGAAAACAACAACCACTTCTTGTTTTCAATATGTAAATTTGCTTACATATCATCCTGCAATTCCACCCCACAAAAAGATACAAGTACAATTTAAAGGTTACCTTTATGGCATTTATACACTATTTCTACCTATAAATAAATAAAGTTTGTGAGATTAGAAAGCATAGTAACCTTCATGTAAGAGTGTAGGAGAGCAATTAGCTCAAGGTCACTTGCAGATCAGAATGGCTTAGGAGAATAGTTTAGTCCTGAGCTGGTGACCAGGACAATGAGATTTATATATCCTTGTTTGTAGATACTATGATATTTGTTTAACATGTCTGTCTGGATAATATTTGCACTGAACAAGCAGGGGAGAAAGGATAAAAGAGCCAAATGTCAGCTATATTATGTTTGTGTGTACAACAAAAGGGGGAGTTTACAAATGTCAGCAACTTGTTTTTGTGTTTCACTCCTTCAAAACATCTTGCAACAAAACAATTGGATGTGACAAGATATTAATCCATATTGTTATCTAAATATTGTTGGAATGATGGGAAAAATATAAGATGTCTAAAATATTTAATTGTGAGAAGTGTCTATTAAGCTAACTTTGCAGTGAACTTAAAAGATTTTTTAACACTTGTGCCAGGTTTGAGATGCCTAAATAGCCAGAAGACTGTGATTTTCTCCTTCGAGGTGTACGTGGAGTACACAAAAAAAAAAATTTCTGTACTTCTTACAATCCAGACCAGGCTGTCATCACAAAATCGTCTTACTGACATTGCATGGTCACAGGGGAAGGCGTTTTATCCCAGGTAGGCTGGAGAAGGTTGGTTGGGGAACCCAAACTCCAAGAGGGCTGGCAGAGCTGGCGACTGCTGTGCTGAGCCACATCCTTCTGCCAGCCTCGATGCAGCGGAAGTGGTGCCTCATTCACATGGTGAAGTCCCAGCTTTTGGGAAGTGTTTACACAAAAACTGATAACAGCTGAAAAAACCTGGCTTTATATTTTAAATCTCATTTAACTGTCTCACGTTATCTCACTAAACCACCTCTGTGACAGATTACCATTTCAGGCAGTGTTGTTTGAGGCATCTACACCATGATCAAAAGCCTGTAAATACTTGTTTACATGCCCTTCTACTAACACAATCTGCTGTTGTATGTTTTCATATCAAGCTGTAACAGGGCAAAAAGGAAGTGCTCGCTCAGGAGATTCTCCAGAGAGTTTGCCAAAAAATTAGATAGGCTGTGCCAACCTGTGCAAACCCAACTGAACTGTCATGAACACAACTACTGGCACAAAAAAGCCATGCCTTATTTAAGGGATCCCTTATGGTTGAGTAACTCAGATACAATGGAAATGAAAGAATTTTGCTCTGCTCCTTTTTGGGGGGTTACCTGTCAGCTGTAACCAAGGAATACAAAATGGAACTACAGAAATATCAATTAATAAAAATCTGTGTAAGATATCCCTTTTTTTTTTTGGTAATGTGTGATATGCAGTGCAGGGTTTCAAGATTAACTCATTGAACACACTTCTCTCTGGCAAATCAATGCCTTGAGGACATCTGGGGCTGTGCAGATTGTTGTGTCTCCCAGTTCAAGCACCCTTGGATCATCAGTATCCACAAAAAGTTCAACAAGGAAGGAGGGAAGGCAGAAGGAAGGGCAGAAACACTCAACACCCTGCTCCTTCCCAGCCCCTCACTTCTTCAGTGTGACCCTGGCTTCTGAGCCTCTGCCTTGGCCTTCCTACATCCAGCCCCCATACACTGACCCTGAGGGCATCTCCCCATCCTCCCCCTGTGCTCCTCGCAGGTGGTGGTCAGGTCTGCACCACCCCTTCCACAGCCTGAGGTCAAGAGTCAGCCCGATATGGCTCCAATTGTGAGGCTTCCAGGGGCTTCCCTGGGTTGCCCACCTCCTTCCTTGCACCGTGAACAACCAGTGCATCTGCGGGCACAGCTGCTCCATCAGGGACTACTGTCTCCCATGCCAGGTGTGTAGTGCTGGGCTGGCATCCAGTGGTTCCTCCTGGGCTGGAAGTGCCCTGTGATCCCATTCAGCAGTTCCAATTCCTTTCTCGTCCAGTCATATTAGCAGCAAAAATCATCAGTACAAATTCTGTTTTGTTGTTTTGGGGTTTTTTTGCCTCTTCATATTTTTTACATAGATTTCAAAATTGTGACAAATATTTACTACAGTGATGAATTGCTTATTACCAAATAATTTGGCAACTTTCCACATTGTCTTTGATCCCTTAATTAGGTCAAGTATACTGCATTTAAGAGAAAAATTAATGGAACTTATATGCATCTGTATTAAAACTTGGACATAGGACAAGACTCCAAAAGAAGAGATGATGAATCTTTCCATGTTTTTGGCATGATGTAACTAGCACCAAGGAAAGTCAGAGCTCGTCTCATTGTTTTGTATCTGTCTGAGATGCTGATGTTTGTGAGAAATTCTTACAAAGAGTAATTATGATTTTAATGATTGACTACAGCCGGTTTTCACAAGTGGGAAGGGCTCCCAGGGCTGCAGGCAAGAGAAAACATGGGGTTTGGGGTGTCCTATGATTTCACCCTCTTACCACTGATCTAAATGGCAATGTTCTTTCATCAAGAGGTCATGAGGTCATAAGGTCAACCAAGTGGTTAAGTTCCTAGTAGCTTAATTTATGTCATGGAATGTTTGTACAACCCATCTGAGAATACCATCAGGTCCCACAGGCTTTCAGACAAATTTTGCATTTATTTAACTTGGTGTGGAACAAGAGTGGATTCTTGCCATTAGTGCAATTAATTCAAATATATAGCATTATAATCTTCAGCAGCATTCACCTATTCAGAAGTATGCTCTCTCTCTATTTTGTGCACATAACTTCCCTTGACATTAACAGGAGGGGATAATAGACATGGAAATGTAAAGACAGGTTAATACTCTTCCCTGTGACCTTCCCAGAGACATCATATTTTCTCAAGCTGACCTCTCATTATGCTGAAAACTGCAAAGAAAAAACCCCACGGTTTCTGTTGCTTTTTCTGTTCACTTCAGAGACTACAGACATCTGCCCTAAGTACATTCTGTTAATAATTATTTTGAATGTATTCTAAAAATCCCTATCATTCCCAAAGAGGGGAAAAACACAAAAGAAACCCCAGTTGGTGAGGGAGGACAATGTGCAACATTATAAGCAGTGCTGGAGCTGCCTGCCGTGATTGCCACTCGGAGATAAAAATCATTCCTCACACTTTGAGACAAAAGTAAATGGCAGTTTGCAATGTTAAGAACCCCTGTGGAAATAAGATGAAATGAGATGAGGCTTGCAGACCTGTGAGAAAAATCAATCTGATGGAAAATTGACAAACTTGTTTAACGTGTCGGCACAAGATCCGAGAGTTGACCCATAGAGACCTCCACTTAGGCATACCGTGAAGTTACTGTCAGTTCTCTTAATCTGTTCAATTACACAACAGGATCTCAAAGGAGACTTTTTACCAAACATCACTTTAAATTAACTTTTCTCCTTCGTGTTTTAAACTTGCAGTCCTTCCCCGCCTCTTTGCAGCAACATGGGTAAATTATTAAAAGCCCAGTTGCTTGTCAGTGTAAATGCTACAGCAAGATCAGTTTAAAATTTCAATTGGAAATATAGAAGGTCTGTGAGGTTAAAAAAGAGAAAAATACTCATCTTGTTACATGTCACCGAATTAATCTCCACGATAATTTCTCTGAGGCAAAGGTCTATTGTTTTTCTGGTTTACAGGATGAAGAAATGGTAGCAAAAAGCAGCACACCATAATTTTAATTCTATTAGGAACATGAAAATGTGCCACTTTTCACAGCCACGGGCCACAAAGTGAAACAGAGAAGTATTCAAAATGGAAGATATACCACTGTACTGAACTGACTATAAATGTCTTTTTTTCCCTTGGGGAAATGGAATGGGAATAGGATAGGAAGGGAGGATACTAAATAATGTAAGGGATGAAAAAACTTAACTTTGAAGATAGGCAGAGCAGAATTTAAGAGGGAGAGACTGAAATGCACATGGCCACAGAAGAGAATTTGGGATTTTCCATCTTCATTATTTTATTAAATGCACCATTGAAACAAATGATTAATTTCCCCCCAAATCTGTTATATTTGAAGTCTGAAGTGAAGGACTCTGAAACTGAGCAGAAAGCGCAGCAGGAATGCGGCCTATCAATTAAACTCAACTTCCAAGACTCATTGACATTGATGGGTGTTACAGTGCAAGTGCCCAGAAATATTATTTAATAGGTTCATTTTCACAAATACATTCTGTTAACCAGCAAGGTCATAGAGAACGTCACAGTAGCCACAGTAGTCCATCTGCTATTGATTTGCAGTAGGTGTGGATCATGTGATGTATCTTGCTGCTGACACGTTTTGTTGATTTTGGTGGAATTAGGCTCTCTATCAGGTTCTTTGCTGGTTTTCAGTTTCATTGTTTGATTTTTCTATTCAACACACTGAAGGTGAGAGACAAAAATTCATTTTATATAGTAAGGAACGAAGAATAAAATACCAAGATGAATGATAGTGAATTTTCATGGGAAAAAAAGGTGCACATGGGAGAAGAAATTTCATCTAGGAAGAGAGCAGATGCAAACAGCTTTTTTTTTTTTAATTCAGAAGGGCTTAAGTTAATTTCTACCATTCTTGTTAGAACATACTGAGGGAAGAAGGCTTGCTTCTGTAACCACTTAAAATACAAAAGGCATCAAATTCTTTCAGTTTTGTTGGAAGTATTAATATCATTGTAGTGTTGACAGCTCTTGATAGAACAAAATACAACCAACTGCTCAAACAGATAGCACTTAAAAGTTCTGTCTTGATTAATACTGCGTTCTTGGTTTGAAGATTTAAGGTAAAGGTTAACTGTAATTTACATTAAATACCTACTTTATTACTGTGTCTGCACTGCTCTATTTTAGCAGTGCAATAATTTCTAAATGTTTTCTTTTGTCTAAGACACTGTTAAGGCTCATTGGAAACTTGTTAAAAAGTAATATTAACCCTTTTCTCACTTCTGACTGACCTGAGAAAGACCTTGTTGCTCTTTTCACCACCCAGAACTTTATACAAGCTATGCTCTTCACAGGCTTTAAAAACTTCAGCCTCCTCAGAGTCTGCAGAAATTGATATAACTCAGGTTAGACTCAATAGTAGACAACCTGTGTTCGCAGATTTTTATTGCTCTCTGGCACTCTGTAGGTCCTCAACTCAGACTATCTACACTTAGAGGAAAAAATTCTGACTTAGGGAGTATGAAGGTCAGTTTTAAGACTGTAGATGAGGCCAAGGGGGCCCAAATCCATATCTCCATTTTGAAGGGTTGTCAAATGGCAACTCCCTCAGTCCTGATCCCTTAATCCAAGAGCAGAGGTGGCACATTATAGCTAGTGATTTCAGCTGCTAGCTCCTGTATGTTGCTTACTTGGAGACTACAATAGGTAACACAGTTTTCAGAGTGGTCCTATGCATCTATGGGCATTCTTATTTAAGAGAATAAAGTCAAAGTTTGCTCAAAATTGGAAGGATAGCATTTCTACTCTTTTATGGAAGCTTCTCGAGGATCTGAGTGCTTTGTGACTTCAGCTACAAAGGGGATTCAGTATTACTGAGTATTAACCCTACCACTGATGCTAGTACAAATGTTAATGCTGTGTACTTAGCACTTAACACTAAGTATCTTCTACGCAAAGGGTCAAGAACATAGTGTAAGTAATATGATAAATCTCATTAACACATATATAAGAACAGAGATCACTATAATGACAATGAAGTGGCCTCCATACTATGTTCTAGCTAACTGGTATAAAAGTGGAAGTGCAGTATAAATGGCTTTAGAAGTGAGTTTAACTGAGCCTTGAAGACTGTGGTTAGAAAAAAGTACTTCAGGGGTGACTCTAGGCAAGTCAATACATTATAAAACAGTCCTTGAAATGTAGCTGCCAGCAAGTTAGACTGGTTGTTTTGCAGATATCTTAAAAGGAAGCACAATCTACATATCACTTGTTTCTCATTTATTTTACTTGTGCTTTCTGTCAGGAGAAAAGGCTCTTCTCTTTATTAGACAGCATCAAACAAGGGGAGGGAAGGACAGACGTACATGCAGCAAGGAAGTCCTTAGTTTTTGCTTTTATTGATGCAAGCTTGACTTACAAGAGAAATTTCTGTGGCCTTTATCATAACAGTGTATGGTCACCTTCTTTTAAATTTCCAATATGCCCTAAGGACTTACTCACCTAAATGCAGAGGGTTTTGAAATCCTTACCTTTTGTCTTATACCTGTCTGTTACATCCTGATAATGCAAAGAGTTATCCTTTAGTGTCCTATCTGTGTCAAGGGTGGGGGTTTTTGTTTGTTTATTTATTGTTTGTTTCCCACTCATCTATTTCTCTTATTCCCAGATGTTCACACTATGAATCAATTTTATCAATTTTATAAGTTTATTCAATTTTATCCTGTCCTAGGCATACTGGGCAATTTCCCTGACTAGAGACAAAGAGATGTGCTGATCTTACAGAAAATTTTTCTTCCTTTAGTGTTGCCGTTGCCACTTCCCAAACATATTCTGTCATGTTGGCAAAGATCCTATCACAGATCCCATCCAAGGCATCTTTGTTTCTGCCAAGTACGAGATCTTATCCTTGTGCCATGATACACTGGACTCTAAAAGATTTATTTAGGAAAGTTATATAGCTTTGGTGGGGTTTGTTTTGTTCTTTTTTGTTCTTTTTTTTTTTCCTTTTTTTTTTTTTTTTGTCTCTGTGTGTGTGTGTTTTTAAAATGGATTGAGACATGGTATTTCTCTCCAGTTTTCTAGAATATCAACAAAACTTCGTTGAAAAAATGATGGGTACAGACACAAACATACAAAGGTTGGAAAAATAAGATTCTGAGGGCTGGTTATAATTTCAATATTTAACAGCTGTCTGCTTTTGCTCAACTCTACCTCTGCTAAGGAGATTTCCACCCATGGAAGATTTACCCAAAATACTTACTTTTCAGAGGCAATTTTTTGACCTTAATTTACTGTGCATCCTTGCTGGAATAGTTCTTAAGCCTTTGCAGATGCAAAGTCACAGGGAGCCTGGATATATATGATTTTACATGCCTTGGAGATAGCCCAGAGATGCAATTGCAAAATCTAGCTCTCACAGACAGTTGGGAATTTGTGACAGTCCCTGAAGGACTTTGCATCCATAAACCAATGACTGGATTACACTGATCCATAAATGCATTTTTCTCCTATCTCTGGCTAATGCAATACAAATAGTCTTCCTGCTGTTAACTGTTTCTGAAGCCACACACAAGAGAACATAAAAGATATGGCATATATTCCAACAAAAAGGTCAACAGGTCATTTGCTCTTTATGCCAGCAAAAGAACTTCAATATCTGTAGTGTTGCAGAGAGAATTAAATGCAGAAATACTCCCTAATTTAAGTTCCGTGTTCAGAAAATTTTGCTAAAAAGTAGTGATTCATTCAAACCACAGAGGGGATTGGTGACAAAGTCTGGTCTAGAGCAGAAAAGGTCAACTCATGAACAAGCTGTGGGGATAAAGCTGCAGGTTTGTTTAACAGCAGTTTCCTGCTCTGTAAGAATCCAGGAACCCTCATGGTGATGTTGCTTCCTCAGCACTGTATCCTCTGTCAGCCTGGCTCAGAACTTTTGGTGCCTTGTCCCATCCCACAGGTCCCCTTTCTTGATTGCCTGGCAGCCAGGGAGAGAGGTGGGAGGAACCTGTGTGTCGAGGGTGCAGCTGGCCCATGGCTCCTGACTGGGTGAGGGGCTTCCCCTGGCCTCTGCTCCACTGGAAGGCTGGGAAAGGGATGCTGCCCTGTAAGAAGTGAGTGAGTGAGATACACTGCAGCAGCAAGGGGCTCTGGGGCACAGTGCTGGGCAGTAGCAGGGCTGTGAGTTGGGACACATGACACTGAGAAGGAGTTTCTGATGGATAACCACGCCCTGCGAAAAACAAATGAGCCATGGGGCTATGTCTGTGTGAGTAAATTAGACTTGCCCGGGACAGTTCTCTAGTGCTGAGGCTGATGGACACAGGACAACTCATGCCTGTGCCATTAAACCTTCCTGCCCTCAGGAAGCCACAGCTGCATCCAGGTAACCTAAGGAGATGGGCATCATTAGCACTGAACATTTTAGGGCTAGAAGTCACAGGCCAGGAGCATTTCCTTGATGGCCAGAGTGACCTGACAGTCCAGCAATGCTCCCGGTACAGCTCTTGCTACCAGGAGAAGTGTAGCCACAGAAATTAATGCCATGTCCTGGAAAATAGAGTGCCTAGTCAAGGAAATGTCTAATGAACAAACACTTCATTGTTACTGTTGAGAAGATAATGAAGGCATTTGGACTTTGGACTTTTTCAAATTTCTGCAGCGTCATTAAAAAGTAATTTTGCTTTAGCTACAACCTTTTTGGCTGCTATTAAAGACTTCCAGGTGTATTTGCTCCCTAATCAGGAAGCAAATCCTTGTTTTGTTTCTCTTCAGGAAAATTATTTTTTGTCTATTTTCTAGCTTTCTCATTGACCTCGATATTTGAACGTCTTTGAAAGACTCAAGCAAGGTGACTAACATTCACTACATTTGTTTCTCATTCATCTCCAAGGAAAGAAGGATATGAAGCATTTTGCTTTGTGCATAAACATTACTTTTCTGCCTATTTTAGAGAAAAAAATACCCATCCTTTACAACACAGTTTAGTTTATATTGCTTCAGAGACCATGACTCATGTAACGTGGTCCAGAGAGGTGACCAGAGATTAAAACAGTACAAAGACAACCTTTCAGTCCTTCAAAAGTAAGAACTGAGATGCTGATCTTGATTCAAGGAGAAGACAAAGCAAGGCACCTGGGAGAAGCTAACTGTGCACACTGGGAGTTAGTGTTGCTAAGAATATTCTTGCAGCTTTCTCTAAGAGTTGGTATTTTGAAAACACCAAAGGCTGTTGCAGTTTGCAACAGAGTACATGATGAAAGCATGAGATTATGAAATTTTCAGTCCAGAAGCTTTTATAACTTCACAGCATCTGGAAATTCCCAGTAATCCTCATTGTAAAATTTTTCATTTTAAGACTTCTAAGGTTTATTTATACACAAACACTTCTCATCAGCTATATATAGAAAGATCTGACCAAATACTGAAGAGGAAACAGTTAAGCTTGCTGGTTTTGTTGATTTTTGCCCCCAAATAAATCTGAAGCACAACCCATTAGTAAAACTTTATGAAGCTGAAACACTTGGATTCACCTTATATAATCCTGACAGCTGTTACAAAAAATCCAAACCTAAACATAAATAAAAGTTTTTGCCTCAGTGTCTTTTTCACAGATGTGAAGATGTAGCTGTTATACAGACCTTTATTTCCATGCTACCTTACCCCAGCTTGTGACAGTATCTCCAGTCAAGTAACCACAGCCACAGTGTTGTGATTTAGCCAATTTATTCCTGTTAATCTGACCCTAATGCAGACAAAGATCCAGAGGAACATCTGAACTTTTTGACAGGTTTTCAGCAACTCAGGTAATCTACAATGACTGCATGTGTGGAAAACACATGCAAGGAGCCTAGGACAGGTAGGTTTTTTTGTAAAACAAGACTTGGAAATATAAGAACCCATAAAATATGAGTCACAAAATTTGACCACGTACCTAGCCTGTTTAGATTGGCAAAGCACAGCTGTGGGGATTCCCCCGCTGCAGGGCCCCCCACTCCCTCTGGGAGGATGGGACCCAGGTGAGGGGCATACTCTGGGCCACACGGGACTCCTGCTGCGGGAATCTCTGCTTTGTTATGCTAATGTACCCAGGTTCTGTGTCCCTGTTGGTCCCAAATGTTTCCCCCGCCCCTGTAATTCTAGCTTTACAGTGGAGTTTTCCCATGAGTCTTGGTCTTTGCTCCCAGCCTGGCAGGGCACTGGGATGAAAAATAAACACCGCTGAAAAACCCATGCAAAGACCATTCCTTATTCTTTCCCACTGGCACAGCTGTCTCTGGGAAGGTTGCACATGACTGCAACACACAGCTATTATCACAAAGAATTATTTGGTTTTTCAGTGGTGCCAATCTATGGTAGATTCCACATGCTCAAGCTTGGAGCATCTCCCAGGGTGTCTATGGTTTGAAAAAAGTTTCACAACTCTGTTCTAAGTGTACCAGAACTTCAAATAAAAATCTTAGTCACCTATACTGCCAATATCGCAGGTCACTCAGGGGGAAAGCTGTAAGAAAAACAATTACAGGAGGCAAGTTAAGATCGCTTTAAATAATTTTATTGTAATGGACTCTTTAAATGGATCTGCTTTGAAGTGACTCTCTGTTAATACGGGGTTTCATAAATAAGCAGCATAAACCTTCACCTGCTTTAAAATACAAATCTGAATGTTTACAAGATCAGGTGTCATCATACTCCTTCCGTGCATGCTCTTACCATTGTTGCTTTGCAATGCATTATTTTGTTAGGAAACATTTCTTTACCAAGAGGGTGGTCAAACACTGAAATAGGCTTCCTGGGCAGATGATCGATGCCCCAAGCCTGTCAGTGTTTGAGGCATTTGGATGATGCCCTATGTTGCTCAGCCTTGTCAGACAGTTGGACTAGATGGTCATTACAGGTCCCTTCCAACAGAAATACAGTATCCTTCCCTATCCTATCCTATCCTATCCTATCCTATCCTATCCTATCCTATCCTATCCTATCCTATCCTATCCTATCCTATCCTATCCTATCCTATCCTATCCTATCCTATCCTAATTATTTATTAGATATAACAGTCCTTTTCCTTTCCTTGTTCAAGACCACATGAGCTGAGGAAAGCTTGTTTTGGGCTTCTGTTTTCATATGACCATCAAGTATGTGACCTGCTGCGTTTCTTGACTTTGCTCCTGTCAACACCACAGTTTATAAAGCATCAGCAAGGCCATATTTACCTTGAGAATCTGGGTGGACATCATTGAGCTCTTGAGGAACCCAGCTGAGAGCCTGAAAAAATTAACTTTGTTAACTACTCTTACTAGGGCTATTTTCTCATTTAGAAGGGATTATAGCTTGTTGTCATAGACTCAAACAACATCTTGGGTTGGAACAGACCTTAAAGATCACTTGGCTCCAACCCCTCTGACAGTGGCAGGGACAACTTTCACTAGACCAGGTTGCCCAGAACTCCAACCTGGCCTTGATGCCCCCTTGATGGGGCATCCACAGCTGCTCTGGCCAACCTGTTCTTGTACCTCATCACCCTCCCAATAAAGAATTTCTTCCTCATATCTAATCTAAACTGACTCTCCTTCAGTTAGAAACTATTTCCCTTGACCTGTCACTGCATGATCTTGTAAAAAGTTCTCCATCTTTTTTGTGGGCTCCTTTCAGGTACTGGAGGGCCAGAATCCTGAAGCCTTCTCTTTTTCTGGTTGAGCAATCCCAATTCTCTCAGCCTTTCCTCAAAGTAGAGGTGCTCCATCCCTCTCATCATCCTGGTGGCCTCCTCTGGACTTGCTCCAACAGGTCCATGTCCATCCTTTGATGAGGAGTGTGAGAGACCGAAACGTTAAAGGTTAATGACTCAATCAATCAGCCACGGCAAAAGCAGCAGGTGATTTTCTGGGGGCAGATTTGCACCCCCAAATGAAGGGGAGGAGGAGAGTTTTTGGGTGAGTGGTGGCAAAACCTCTGATCTGCCCAAGAACAGCTCAGGTGCGGAGAAGGTGAGCCAGTGCAGGATGACTACCGGTGGAGAATGGCCACAACAAATCAACCTTTTGTTGGGCAGCAAACTGGGTTTTGAGCCAGATAACAGAGAAGCCTGATAAGAAGCAGATCCAGTGAGGTGGGATGAACTTTTTATCATGCCCATGTCCTCCCTTGCACAACTGGCTCAGGTGTAAAACTCCAGCTTGGGGTATCAGGACATTCTCACGTAAGCCTGAAGATACTCGTCCCATCTGATGGGGCACAACTGGCTCAACTACATAGTTTTGGTATTTTTAAGAGAAATACACTTTGTCCCTGTTCAAAGATTACTAGAATATGCTGGTACTACACAGAGCACCTGCTAAGAAGGGAGGTATGCCAGCTTGGATTTAGCATTTCACTAAATATCCCACTAATCTGTGAGCCTGGGCAAAGTGACTTTGAACCTGCATAAGAAACATCATCGTAGCCATTCCCCCCGTGAGACAAATTGCATGAGAACACTCCCGTCCACATAGCCTTTAGGTGGTGAGAGATGGGTAGAATGACCACCAGGTGAACTATTATCTGAGTTAGTTTTAAGCCTTAATTACACCTGGATTTAAAGAGTGAATGACTGAAAATAAAGATTATCTGTCTTTCTCCAACAACTACCTACCACTTAATTAAGAAGTTTGTCTTAGCCCTTCCTGCAGGTTGAACAAGCCCATCCTGGAAATGTTTCTGATAAGACAAGTGCTGAGCCATAGGTTACCCTACCTTAACCACAAAGAATTTGAAGGAAAAAAGGACATTTTTTTCTAGCAAAGTAGGCCTTTTGGAACCTAGGGAATCCAGAAGCTGCCTGTGAGTTTTTGAATTCACTCTAACTTTTGCATATGAGAAAACATGGGTATTTTTTATTTTTACAAGAGGCAGTGGCTTTTCTATTCCACCAGAATGGTTTTTCCCCCACACGACATGTCAAAGATGAAAGAGCGTGCAGTATTATTTATTCCCCTAAAACTACTTTGGAAACTGATTTATTACAAGGAAATTACGGAGTTATCTGTGTCAACACTGTGATTAGAAAAACATATTTTCATCTAGAGTTCTTATACCACATAAAACTAAAACTATTTAGTCACACTGAGATCTGTAGATTAGTATGTTCATATAACTGAGAGATGAATAGTCAGTAAAAGGCAAGTGGAAGTGACTTAACTGGCAGAAGAGAAAAGAGATGACCAACCAGACCCATAATATTTAAAAAATCTGTGGAGTTATATTATATTTTAGATTGGAAAAGATGTCTGGATGTCATCTAGTTAAAACTCTGTCAGCCACAGCAGGGCCAGTTTACTAAGGATCATGTCCAGGTGAATTCTACCTATTCAATGACGGAGATTTCAGACTCTCTGTTAGTACAGTCTAAGTACAGTTAACAGCACAGATAAAGAGAAAACATCCAATCTTTCTTATTTTATTAAAGTTTATTGTAAGATCAAAGGTCTCACAAAAAAATAGAAACTTACAAATTGTGTAAATAGTTTTAATGCACTCATAAAGAGACATTAAAAGAAAATTGACTAAGATTCTGTACTATATCTGCAATATAATTCACTGGCTTTATTCTTAAAATATTGTTGCCATTTTGGAGTAAATAAAAAGCATAGCATTACACATGTTCACAAGTATTTACCACTTATTTTAAACAAAATCTTTACGATTTTTTCTTTCCAGAGAAATTAGCTCATCCCCATTTTGAAAAGTCTAATAAGAAAACATTCAACATCCTCACTGGAAGTAATGTGAGCTGATGTTCCTGTTGTAAAAAAATTATGCTATGGAAATCAACAAACAGCTTTACAGAGTTATACAGCCATACTAAACAAGCTTCTATGTTATGCTGCATTAGGCTTTCTGGATTAGCAAAACATTTTGACAATAATGGCAACTTTTCAGCTGAAGCTTAAGCATTTCATAGTTTGGATTAAAATGCTGTAACCTTTGAAAAACAAATATCCAGTGTTACACACCTGACAACATTCTTAACCAAATGGTAATACTCTAAAGGTTAAGGCAGCTCCAAACTGAAGCTGCAATGTCTGTATTTCCACAATTCCCTGCTCAAATTTAACTCCTTAGAATGCAATGTGTTAGAGAGAGTGAGAGGGAGGCTGCGTGGTATTTGGTTGCTGTTTGGGGTTAAACCATAACAGTTCCACAAAGAAAATTAAGCATTTTATGTGTTTAATTTGGATATTTTCTTGCACACACTGTCTTAAGAAGCATCCGATCCTGGAAAATTATGCCCACAATGGGACTCAGGTTTAGATGGCCTTCTCAAGGTAAGCACTATTTGCATTGTGAGATCCATTCTAAAATAAAACCACATAGGAAATGAGAGGGATCCTGTTAAAACCTTATACTCATTCATCTGAATTTTCCAATTCATCAGCAGAACAGCATAGTCAGAGGAGGCAAGTTCACTTAAATAGACAGTAAAAATTTTCAGCCAAATAAAATAAGTATCACTAGCTTAATTCTAGTTGTGTATTCAGCTGTTCGTTGTTAGGCTAAGCACTGTTACTCGTTATTGAAATGTAAAGATGGAAAGATGCAAAAATCGCTACAGTTTGTTATAGAAAAAAATGAAATATGGTAAGAAAATGGTAATTCACTGTAGATTTTCTTATTACTCTGTATCTTAAAACCTCTGGGGTAGATTTAGTGAATAAAAAGCATCAGGTTTAGTTCCCAGTTTTAACACAGGCCTCTGCTGATCAACTGCACTGGTGCTAGCACTGAGTTACCATTTACAGATCAAAGGAAACACACATGACCAAGGCAAAGTAAACAGAGGAAAACAAGCTTAACATCTATAACTCAAACTATCCAGAGAACTAGTAGGAATCCACTTCAAGAAATTTGCCAAAGGCTTTTGTAACTTTTATGCAAACAAAACCGCAATGCATTCTGAAGTTTTGCTTCAATATTTGTACTTAGTTGTACAGTACGTTAAAGTCAGTGTACAGCTTTTGCCATTTTACTGTAATCTCTGTAAACTCACAACTATATTGCATCATATGAAAGGTTATAAACCCTTCTGCAATCCCCATTAGATCTACTGAATGCAGCAGAGTGGAACATGTTGATACAGAAGGTTAGGAGCCAGAAGACATATTGGGTGTCCAGCCCATTTGGTAAGCCCGCTCCAGTGTTCTCTTGCAATCCTGTAGCACAGTACTGAAGGTTATATGTGGATATTGCTGCACTAGCTGCTCCACTGTGGCCTCGTTCACCTGCAACACAAGAACAGAACCTGTGATGTGCAGAAAATGAATAAAAAGGGTAACATTAGGCAAGGTAGAAGAATATGCAAACTTTGGACTCTGGGTGGGCTTGCAGGATTGGGGTCCTTACTGTTGCTATAGGTTTGGGTGCATTTATCAAAAAATAAATATACAGAATGTAATGTCCTGTTAGAGAATGAAAAAAACCAAAATCAAACCCCATGCTTTGATTTCACTGTAAAGGAAGAAGTTTTAACATCCTGGTTTAACAAAGTGCTGCCCAGAGCAACAGATTTCCACCCTCAAATAGAAGCTTTTTACTCCAAGTTGCAGACTTATGTTGAAAAATGTGAGATATTTTTGGCTTTGAAAAATGAAAATAGATTACATCTAATAATTAATGTACGGCGCAGTTATGGAGACATTTACAAATACTAAGTAGTAACTCCTCAATTAACTTCATGGAAATGAACTTGCACTGTATGGTTGCTATCAACAGGTTTGCAATGAAAAGTAATAGATAACATGACTAAACATGGGGAAAAAAATGTAAATTATTCTATGTTGCAGATAGATCAATTACTCCTATATCTCCCCTTTTCCAAAAGGTAAAAGTCCTGCATGTCTTCACATACATCACTGGCAAAAGATTTTATTTTAGCCTTCTGTTGTGAGGATAACTCTCCAGAGTTGGGATCAATAATTGAAACATTAAGGTTGGGTCTGGGATGTCCCTCTTAAATCTGAGACATCAAAGTTAGCACGTTTATTCTTCATATAAGACAAGGCAACCAGACAAGCCCAGCTAAACCTAACACCTTTACAATTGTAGTGCTGTGAAGGGATTAATTTGTCAATTATTTTAAAGATGATTGCAGTTCATATCACAGAGGTAAACAGCTTTCTTCAGCCTTTAGACAAATAAAAGATTAACCTAAGAACCATGACTTCTAATTGGCTTTCTTCAAAATCTTTGCTTAACAGCTGGGCATTTTAAAATGCATTGATACTACAGTTACTGAACCACCTACATCAGTGGGATGTACAACTGATAGCATTGTTTGCTTTTTTCCCCCCCAAAGAGCTCCACATTGAAGGCCAAAAGTAAAAAGCCAGACTGAAATGTTTACTACCATTACAAAGATCTGTCTTGCAAATAATATTTTAAAGCACAGTAACCACAGTATCTAATAATATTTTTGTCCTTAAAAGATAACAACAAGAGCTTCCTTCTGAACAGTGATTGCACCCAATGACAAGGATAAATGAAAGGTTTAATAGCCAGTTCTTCTACTCTGATAATAGATACACTCAATCTTCATTGGAAGTTTCATCTATCTGAGACTGACTTGGATAGAAAACTGGTTTAACTTCACAGCACAAACTGTACTGCTCTGGCAAATTGCTATGTTACAGTAACATCTTCCAGTGCTGGAAAACAAGAAGTGACTTTTAATAAATCAAAATGAAATCAGAGATAGCACAAGTCCCCCATAATATTTGATATTGACAGCTGCATACATACTTGCAAACTGTAAGCTACAATTCACAGAAATATTGCTTGGAAGGGAAGAAACCCTAAAGTAGCAGTAAGTAATTTGCCACTTTATGCCTATTCAAAAAATAGTCAAAAGTCTCTTTTCATTAGTTATGACGCAGAGACCCATGGCAGAATCTATCATGCTACCAGAAACTTCTCTTAATGGTTAACTCAGCCACAACAAAGATACTTACAACAGACAGCTGCTCATTTTGCTCTTTCTTAATGGGAAACTTGCAGAATATGCATTATTTATCTACTAGATAGCTGCAAATATTACTAGTATATAGAAGTTATTATGATTTGGCACTTACCTGTTGCACATTATTTGTTAGAATAGCTGGGATATTATGGCTTTAGAGCCAGTGTCATATGCATACTCTCTGTTATAAGAAACAAGTAAGGTGAATTCATTACAAAGATGATGTTCACACACACAAGCGTAGTGAATGATCTCCATGTCCTGGTGTACTGGACTCAGATCATGTACAGAAGGTACAGTCTAGCTAGGTATAAGCCGATGTATTTACTACCAGGCTAACTTAAGCATGGCCCATGACACTCAGGAAGATGGATAAGGTTACAGTGGTATCTTTTAGTTTAAAAACCTGTGAAGAAATCCATGGTAAACCACCTTGCACTAACTGTTTGTCCTAACTTTTTTCTGATACAATTATTACTAGAAAAAGTAATACTGAATAAAATTGTTGCTATTTGCTATTAGTACTTTACTAAACAGAAGAAGGGAGCTTTTGGCACCAAGTGCCAAACACAGTTACAAAATAAACATCAATATGAAGAAGGCAGTTAAAACTATTGCAGAAGTGCCACTGACAAAAACAGCTGTTTTATGACCAAAGCCTGAAAAGTAGAAGGACTTCTCCATTTTTTACTGGAGCATTAAATAAATATTTTAAATTATTACTTTGATCCTAGACAACAAGTTGTGTTATAACTTGTTGTTAAAGAGCAAAGTAAAGACAAAGCCTATGTATCTATTTGGAACCATAACATTTACAGAAAGAAATTACTTTGAGTTTGAAAAACTGAGTTTACTCTGAAGATAAAGGAAAAAAAATATCTTACCAACCTTTGTTGGGGCTCCCCCCGCCTTC
>VYZQ01001382.1:0-10476 GCA_013400655.1 Mystacornis crossleyi
CTTTCTCAACCCCCAACAACCAGCCATGCTAATTTTGAAGTATTTTTGTGCTCAGGAGAATTCAAGACATCTGTTAGCTCCATGTTTTTCTTGGATGTGTAAAAAAAGGGCTGCGTAGCACCCAGTACACCAGCGCATGACCAGGTGGATTACTGACTGTGCTGTCACATCTCCAGGCTGGTAGAGATACTGGCTGAGAGAAGAGGTGCACATATAGTGAAAATTATTTTACAGAAGAAAATGGAGTAAATCTTTTGGGAGGTTCTGGTCTGGTCTCTTGAAGTTTTGCCAAATTCCAAAAGCAATAATAAGATCCAAAATTATGTAGCATTCTCAGAAAGAATTAGTTGCATTCCTGATGAAGTAACTGAAGTTCAGCTGCTGGTAATCTATTCAAGTATAAACTTACAATTGCTAAACTTGAAATCAAACATTTTATAATCTAGGCATCAAAAATCTTGACATTTAATACTTCTAGGTGTATTTCCACTGTTGCTTTAAATTCATGTTAACCATGTTTAAAATGAAAAATTTTATTGCAGTATTGCTTGATGAATAATAGTTGGCTTTTCACATACCTTTTCCAAGGAAAGAATAATTAAAATAAATGTGAGGTTCAGAAATACTTGGTTTATTATAATATACATTTATATTAGAAGGAATAGCTGAGAGAAAAATTAACGAAAGCAAAGACTAATAAAGTTTAGTAAATCGTAATGGTTTTAATTTTAGACAGTCACTGAAGGCAAACATTTCATCTGTAGATTTGTATACACATTTTCTGCTAAAATTAATGGAAATTAGTTAGAGCTAACTGAGGGATGAAATTTTAAAAAGAAAACTCTGAAACCTGCGTGTGTGGAATCCATGGGCTTGAAAATACATGGGCAACTTCTGCCAGACATCATAGTTTTTCACTGCATGTGCAACAGGGAGCGTGTAGGGTACTGTACCCATGTGTGGAGGGAGCAATTGGTGCCAACAAGTAACATGAAGATGTTCATCTCATTTCTTTGTTTACAGGGATGGAAGACTTCTTTCTTACTGAAGTAAAACTGTGACAAAAACACTGTACCAGCTTGCCATCAGCTAATGAAAAACGTAGTGTTTCAGTTCCATTTCACCAATTTGTTTTTGGAAAATGAGCCCAAATCTAGAATAGAGTGTACCAGCAAGACCTACCCCAGCAAATGTCAAAAAGCAAATTGTACTAGTGCTCCTGTCACTCAAGCTGGATCCCAACACTTCCTTTTTCAACCCATGGTTTAATAAGACAAGGGAAAATTGAACTTGAAAGGTTTCTTCTAATGATCCAGATGTCTTACATTCAGGCTATTGTGCCTGTCTGAAACGGTACTTCATTCACCATCCTTGTTTCCCTGAATCCCTCTGTAGGACAGGTACTGCTCATACAGTTCTGCTGCTGCAGACAAGGAAAGAAAGACAAGGAGTGATGTCTTCTGAAAGCTGGAGGTTAGATAAGCAGCCTGCTCTAGGAGGGAAGTGGGAGCTTAACCAAACTATGAGATACTTCAGAAAAAAGTATTGTTTGGGGTTCTAGTGAAAAGTTTGATTTTAAGTAACATGTTCTTTCTCTGAAACTTTTGAAAAATCTCCATTATTCTAATCATCTGTAGTCCTCAATTACAATGGAAAAGAGAGCAAGAAAGACAAAACTGCATGTGAGAGTCAGTTTGTTAGTATCTTCCATTCAAATACAAGCATACCTAATAAGCACTATGGTACTAGCATAAAAATATCTCTACAAGATAGAAAGTGTTTACAGAAGAAACAGTTAGGGCCTAAAAGCTGATATTTCTGTGGACATATTACAAGCTGTACAACCAGGGTGAAAGTCTACAAAGTTTCATCTGCAGTGAGTTCAGAAAACCAAAAAATTAAGTGAATGACGTTTGACAAATTAAGGGGAAAGTAAATAAAACATCTATTAAAAATGTAGAAACCAGTGAGATGTAAATGGCAACAGACATATTTTCCATTTTTCACTCATAAATATGGCTCATTGAAAGAGGCAGAGGTGTAAGTAAGGAAAGTGAAACCTTTCAAGTCTCCTCTATTCTTCTTTGCATGAATAAGGACTGAACAAAAGCAAACTGAATCAATATAGCCCTTATTTGGAATTGTGAAATGCTAATCATACCCCTCAAGAGAAAGTGGCATATGTTTCTTTTGATTGCATGCTATTGATTCCTTGCCTCATTAAAGTCTAAAATGCAGGTGAGTTCTTTCTTCAAAAAAGTAAAAATATTATTTGCTACAAAAGGTGCTTTTAATAGTTCAGTCGCTGGTAACTGACATTCTGTTTCAATGGTTTAGTGATAAATACACTTCAATTAATACCTACGTGACAGTGGATCTACTGATATTGTGGGTATATTAAAATTTAGCACTTTGAGAAAAGTCTTTCTCATTATATATAAAACTAGCTAATAGGAACTTTAGAAAAGTTACAGGATTCATCAGATACATAAAGACTGAAAGAATTTTAGGGATTTCAGGTTCCATCTTTGGTGCTTATGGAACCTCTTCATTTAGTATTTGGTATTTTTGTCATTATACAATCATGAAACGCTGGTCTCTTGTCTGCATAGACCTGTACATGAAGGGAGCCATTTCAGGTGCCTCACTCTATTTTCAGCTTCTCTAATCTGTTTTCTCAGCATCAGTATTATGGGAGACCAAAAGATTACTTTTAGAGCCGTATACCAGATCCTATCTTCAGCTAAATTGGCTATCTCTAGCCTATCTTACAGTATGGAAGTTCTTAAGTTCCTAATAATGCTTTTTCTTATTCTTCTCCCTCTTCCTTCATCCTTATCCTGGAGTTATTTATGCAGATGAAGACATTAATTTTAAGCCTAGAGAAGCCTGTAGAACATGCATCTCCAGTGTTCAGCAAAAGGGTGAGAAGAGAGGGGCTTGCACCAAGAGCTTGGAATTATTTTTCAAATAGCTATGCATTAGGTAAGCCTAAATTAAACAAGCAAAAAAACCCCTCTTAATTTGTGATTACTACATTTTAAATGTGACTGAGAACACATCCTTTTTGCCTGCTCTCTTGGGAAAATCTCACAGGGCCTCAGTAACTTGCTGTGGAGCTAATATGGCAGGTAGTACTGCAGGGTCCTTACGGACCATCAACACATGAGAGAGAGCAGAAAGTGCAGAATTGAAGGACACTAAGTGTGAAAATCCCCCTTCTCCAAACTCTGCCTCTGTGCATTATCATTCTTCGCGATACTCTCGGTCTCTTTTCATCGTTGTTATATCTTCTTTCCCTTCAAAACGTACCCAGAAATAAAATTCCCTTTATTCTCATCAGGGCAAGTCTGAGAGAAGAGTATTTGTTGAGGTTTCTGCCTCAGTCAGAGAAGCTGAAAGTTGCTGATGATGTGGATTCCCAAAACAGTTGTTCAGACCATTGAGGGAGACTAGCCAGATCATGAAAATCTTTTCCCATCCTCCACCTATGTCTGTCTCTCTCCTGTAAATATGAAGAAAATTTATGGATTAAGTCTCTCTTTCTTGCTGAGAGGCATGCTCTATCATTGCTGCTGGAAGGTGGAAATAAGGAGGAGCAAACCACTGTGTCCTGGGAGTGACTGCAAAGCAAGCTAATGCTTCGCTTCTCACCTTTCCTCAACTTCCCTGTGGGCAGATGGTCACTAAGCAAATGACAAGTCTACCACAAGTCACGTGTGTACTCTGCGGCACTTCTTATGTCAAAGCAAGAAGTACAGCATAATAAAAAATATTGCAAAACCACTCATGTCTTAAGGCCCTGTGTTCTTAACTATGTTTTCACCTTTGCTCTCTGTTTTGTTACATCCCCATTGCTGTTTGATTGCCTGTGAAGTGGATGTATGGAGAGAAACTCAGCAGGATATTCATAGCCACTAAAACAGTCTCTCACCAGCTTGGCTGAGCAGTTAAAGCTTAACACTGCTTTGCACGTTCTTATTTTTGCATGGGCTTTTTACCTGCTAAAAATGCTGAAGGCATCACAAAACAGTTCTTGCTTGAGGTGGCAGAGATTCTCCTGCATTACATTGTGGGAATTTGTGATGGAGAAAATAAAGTCTTGGAGTTTCACCACCCTCATAACATTATGGAAAGCTTGAAAAGGTTCAGCCTGGAGCTGTCTGACCAGCCAGAGCCCTTTGAACAAATACTTGCTGAATATAAGGACGCCTTAAAATATGGAGTTAAAATAGGTAAAGTAGAAAAACCATACATGCCTCATTCGTTACATTGTTTTGTGGACACTTGAAATATTGATTCATGGATTGGGCTAGATTTGTATGAAAAAATGAGGTTTATCAAATGTGTAGTATACATTTTGTAGTAATTCTCCATTTTCAGTGATGTTCATAATACTGTGAAAAGGTTTTGTTATTATGGGAGACATTTGGTGAAAAGAGATGTATTGCTCTGGGACCAGTTAACAAATCAGAAGAGTAATTTGTGCTGTCTCTTTTAGAGGCTTCTGAGTGGTCAGTGAAAAAAAGTAGGCTCCCACATTTGATACGAGAAGTATTACTTCCTTACTTAGATATGAACTTTGATATGTATTTATAAATGCAAGAGGAAAATTCCCCCTTTAATCCCTCAATAATGTTAATGTTACCTGAAACAGCAATGCTTTTGCAGGTCTGGCTTGGGTTTTGCATTTTTCCATTTTCTCTCTCTTTCTCTTAATTATGGCATTGCTTATTACGTGCTTGACTGATCTGCCATGTCCTTTTCCTCCCTTTATTTTCAGCTAATTTCTTTCCTGTATTTACAAAGGCATTAAGTAGAACACAGTCCTTAACTCAGTGCAGTCCAGGAAGTAAAAGCATGATGCAAAACCATTTGATTTTGTTCAGATAATCGAGGCCATATGAAGTTCTAGGCCTAAGAAATGAAGATGCTTCTGAACACCTGCCAAAATAAATAACTTCGGCAAACACATACGTGTCATTCTAATGTAGATATTAAATTTAGTTTATCTTTTTTAATAGTGCCTAATGCTTTACAGCCTCTATTATAACCTTTTCTGAGGAATGTCTCTTTTCCAACATTACTGTGAAATGTCTTGTATTCCATATTGATTTTCTTTTAACTACTTACTTTACAAAAGATAGTCAAGCGTGTGCTGAAGAAACTATTTATTACAGAGAATCTGCTTGACTTGTTTATCGTTTTAGGACATCCTCATTACTTCAGTTTTTAGTGGCCTTGACACTATTGGTCTATCTGGGTGTTGGGGGTTGAGAAGGTTTTCTTTTTGTGTGTGCATGTGTTCTTTTCTCCTCTCAAAGGAATTTTTTCCCCATGTTAAGGGGCGATTGCTGGGGTACTTAAGAAAAACAAAGGACCTAGCCAGCCACAAGGGAGGGGCCCAATTGTCCTTTTTTTGGTCTTGGTGGCGTCTTCTCAGGTGGGGGAGCAGAGACATCTGGAGATTTAGAACTGGAAAAAAAGAGGTGGGGTAGGGTGCTTGAGATTCATTGCTCTCCTGGCGTTTGGAGGGAGTGGGACNACTGTAAATACCAGTCTTTTGTAGTAACTGAAGTTATAACAATTGCTCCTGTATCTTAGCCTTTTAGGGCAGCTAAACCCAAGGTATGTTCATACGTTTCTTTTTATCAACAATGGTGGATGGCATCTGTGTAAAGAATCCTTTTCCTGACTATATTCCCACTTCTCCCCTGCTCAGCAAGGGGTATGAGAAACTTTCTGTATAGGGCAGACCTTAGCTCTGCCAGCACAGGGCAGCCAGCCTGGCTGAGAGCCTTAACTGAGAGCTACTACTTGCATCTGGATGTGGAACTTTATTTGCAAAAGACTGAAAAGATCTCATTGACCTCTGACAGGGTCTAGAATAAACTGTAGGTGTGAAAAGGGACTGGTATCATAAAATGCGTAACCCCCCATTTTTCATTCCTGATGTTTGCAATTAAGTTAGGCATTCATTCAGCTTCACTGGTAATAGCAAAGCCATTGTTTATAATTAATTTAATCATCATTATGACAATCTGGCATGCAAACACAGCTTATTGCTTATTAGCCTAAATTTCTCTGCGCCAGGCACACTTGGCCATATGGACAAAAGTACACCCAGAAGGTCAAAAAGCCACCTGGTATTCTGCCTGAATTTTCAGGTTTTTTCTTCCTTGATTTAAAACTCAGCTTCTTATTTGTTATTTCCTCCTCGTGCTACTTGTTACTTAGTGGCTGAGGTTACCCTGCTCTGGTTTTTACTTCACATGTTGGTGTGATATATTAATCTGGGCTGGTTAGATTATAGTTACTCTGTCTAAACTAAATGTATAGAACTGTAGTGTTACAGACTTTGATTTAACTAGAAAATAGAAATACTTCAATGTCATGTCTAGTAAGTCTGTATTGAGTACATGCTTTATATCAGCTTGGTTGTACCCATGTACTTTAAAATAATTGAAGGACAGCAAGTTTATAGGAAAGTTCAGTTAAAGGAAAGACAGAAAACAATCCCTCGGGCTCTAGTACTAGGCAATAGTACATAATTATGCTTTATTATCACCCCTTAGAAATCTGTTTTCAGGTAAAAATATGTATTTTTTTTAATCTAATAGACCAGAATAAACTAAGTAAAACTGACTTCAATTGCAAGTCATTAAATGTTGTATTTTTGCATGTTGCGTAATCTACTTTTGCCAAACCCAGTGCGTTCCCCTCTGCATTACAGGTGACAGAAAACAATCTGCAAGCCTTTTCCCCCTGTAAATGTTTGTTACAGGCTGGAAGTTGCAGCTATCTTCAGGCTTGTTTGGACTTGAATGATCAAGTGGGTTGGGATTTCCCAGTAAGTTGTGTGTACTAAATGTGCCTTACTAGGTAGAATTGGTTTCCTAACTGGCTTGCAGGTCAATTTTGGTTAAATTTTTAACTCCCTCTACAACACGTATCAGGTAGCTGTCAAATCCTACTGCTCCACGGAGAATAAATTGACAGGATTGTAATTTTACCTTAAATCAGACCTCAATGCTTGGAATTTATTGTTGTCTCACAAAGAAAGTCTCAAATGTGATGGTGTAGCACAAGGACTCTGCTGCACAGTCCAGTGTGAATTTTCAGCAAAAATAACTGAAGTCATGGCTGTGAGATGCTGGAATATTTCAGTCCAAGGAGCTATAGCTCACAGCTCACACATAAATTCAGTTAGTTTTGTAGCAAGAATCTGAATCTGAATTACAGTCTATAGAATCAGTAGGTACAATTACAGAGTGTAAATGATCCCTTAACTGTCTGTGTATCAAAAATACTCTAGAGAATAATGAGTTTCTGAAAGGCAAGAAGAGTTTGCCACCAGGTAGGCACTAACTTTTAATTTCATTTTAATACAGAAGCAAACAGCAGTGGAACATTTTTGAAGGCAGATAACTTTGGTTATATTTTTAAAATATTATTTAACATTTCAACATGTAAATTGTTACAACTAAAAAATACTAAATGTGGTAAAATGTTGTGAGAATACTTTCTCAGACTAAAAATTTCCAGATAGAAGCACCTACAGATTTGGAGGTACTAGAATTTTTTTTTTTCAATGAGGTGACAGAAGTCAGTCTCAATTAAAAACCAAACCAAACTAAAATAAAATCACCAAACCACCCCACCCCCCCCAACCCCCAACTTTTTAAAAAGAAATTGACTTCAGTGATAACTGGTGGGCAACTAATTCTTCCTGCTTGAAGCTTTGGTGTTCTATGAAACCCAGGACTTGACAGGTCAAGGAAAAGGGGGAAATGGGCCAAAAAATATAACTGTATAAATAGTGCTGTAATGCCTGTGCCAGAGCACACAGCCTGGGACTTCTGAAAATTCCAAATGTTTCATAGTGTTTGTTTGAAAGTACTCTTAGTGATTTAGGAACTTCTGCTCCTAGATTTGAGCCTGTGGTGCTATGGGCTCCTGAGTCACAAGGGTTGTGATGTTTAGTGTAAGTATCTGCATCCTCCAGGTATCTGAAACTTAGGTGAACCTTGAATCGTGTGAAGGTCTGCATAAGCACATTGTCTAGAAATCACTGTTACCAGAAGGCAGACCCCTGAACTGAGCATCTTTTCCTGCTTGCTACTGAGAGAAAGAGCAGCTGTATCTTGCTGACCTGTATTAGCAAATTAGACTCAAAAGCACATGTTGATATCTAATTTTTTCTTTCTTTTTTTATACCTAGTCATTGTAATTTTGACAGTTTAAAAGAATAGATTAAAATTTTATTAATCAGCCAAAATTAAGTATGTCTTTTCTTTACAAAGAAGAATATTGAACAGTCTTGTTTGAATTAAACAGTTTATTTCAATTTAAAAAATGACTGCTAATATTGAATTTGATTTTCTTTTTTTTTATGGCACAGAGTTAGACATTTCAAAAGTAAACTCATCCTCAGCTGAAAGAACTTGATATGGGATATGAATATCAGAAAAAACGTAACAATGTTCTTTCAGGGATTTTTTTTTTGCTATTGATAATAAGCAACTGTCAAAACAGTGAGATCGTCATGAACTCTGTGGTATCAATAAGTTGTTGGGAATTTTTTATTTGTCTTTTTTAATTAAAAAAAACAGCCTTTGTTGTAATTTTTAGCAAGAGAATCACTCAGTCCTTTGTTATGGAGACACAGAGAGAGTGCAACTCTCTCTGTGTCATGGACAAAAACGGGAGATTGTATGACCAGGCTGCGCCTACTCATAGTTGTGTGGCACTGAGTACCAGTGATGCACGCAGAGGGCATCTGGGTGACATTGCTCTGCCCTGCAGCCATTCTGGCCAAGCCACTGCCTGCTTGTCATGTCTTGGTGCTGCAACAGACTTTAAAAGAGTTCTGATGTGCACTGAAGGGCTTTCTGAGGTTTGATCCCAAGCCAAGGGATTTGGGTAGCTTGTGTGCCAAATTGACTGGTCTTGGCACAAAACTCTTTGGCCCTGACCTTCACTAGAGGCTGGGGAGTGCAGAGATTTATGGAAGAAAGCAAGTAACACGCTCTGGGTGGTTAAAATCTGACACTAGGGTCTCAGCAACATTGGCAAAACTCAGCATTGTTTTCCCAAGTGTGAAAATCTGCCTGCTAGGGTGACTCACAGTCAGCTGGACAGCCAAGCTCTGCTCCCTTTTCCTGCTTCCCCCACCCTGCTCCCAGCCTTGTCTCAGGGACTCAGAACACCCTGGAGCCACTTGGTGCTCTGGCGGCACACTTGTAACTATTAATTCAACTCCTACTTAGATTTTGGCTAATGTAGTTCAAGCTAAGGCATGATGTATGCAGGAGCAGTGCCATTAGGTGGGCAGAAACACCTAAAGGGTCATTTTGCGGCCATTATCATCCTCAAAATGCTTTCTATCATCTGTCTGGCAGTTTTGTCAGAATCTGCTGCCCTCTGGAAATGGTAGAGAACAAACTTCCAAGCTGGAATATCAAAAATATCAGCTTTCCGCCCAAAAATTTCAAGTGACTCTCACAGCACCTTGACTGCTGAGGCCTTCATGCGTCCTGTTGTGATACAGGGTACACCCACACTGTGGTGTAGGAAGAAGGATGACCACACTCACCATGGGCTAGGTAAACTTTCTTTTATCCTTATAGGTGCACAAATTGAATTAAGGATTATAAGACATGAAACCTTGTAACTTGAAAGGTAAAGGACTGAATTAATGTGATAGGTTAATCTGCTAAAAGGGGATTGAGCTCTGGTTTGTCATCATTGCTTGTTGTATTTTTTAATGAGCTCAGGAAATACAGTTTAAATCAGAATATGTTGTCCTGTAAATTCAAGGTATTCAAATGGACCATGACAACCCTCTGTGATGAGTGGCTGCCTCCCTGCAGGTGTTTGGAGAGGAACAATATGTCCTTGTAGGTGTAGGATGGAGTTGTTCTGATGTTGCTGCGTCAGCTGGGTTTTGGGGATGTTGCTTCAGAGGGCAATACTCCCAACTTGCCTGCTTTTTGTTTTGTCAGTGTGAAGGCACATGATAAAAGTTAGCAAAGCTTTTCATGGTTGTAGTTTTCCACTTTAAAGTCAAGGGTACTACTACTCAAACAAACACAACGGAGAATAGTTCAGACAAATTTATTCCAATATTTATTCCTTTATGCAAATCCCTTAATGTTTGATTTGATAAATTCTAAGAAGTTATACATCTCAGTGTTTTCACCTATGGCTTAAGGACTGTCTGCACTGTAACTGACCACTTACTAAGTTATATCATAAATACTTACTGAATATTCATGATACAAATGTCATGTTACTACTATATTTTAAATAGTTAATTCTATTGCATGGTTATATGGTAATTTTAATAATAATAATACCATCATAATCTAAAAGGAACATTGCAAATTTCCTTGAAATTGTGAAATTTTTTAGTAAACTGCTGAGTACCATGCTTATGTTAATAATCTATGAGTAAATATATATAAAAATATATAT
>VYZQ01001383.1:0-10319 GCA_013400655.1 Mystacornis crossleyi
AAAGAACTTTTAGAATGATCCTTCCATAAGGATTCAAGATCATTTTTTATAAGAGTAAATTGAAAACAAGTGACCTAAAGACATGCTTTAGAAAAATAAGGCACAGATATAGCTGAATAATGCATAGCTCTTTGGTTTTATTTCCAAGGATTTGAAGGCCTGAACTGTGAAATCAACTTTGATGAGTGCACTTATGGCTTCTGTAAAAGCAATTCAACTTGTTTAGACCTGGTTGCAGACTACAGCTGTGCTCGTCCTCCAGGATTCACTGGTAAGATTTCTTTTAACCTGTAAAAAACATTAAATAATTGAAGTATTTATTTTCTTTTCTGAAATTAATAGCATTTTGTTCAGTTCTTTAGCATTAATAAAAATAAAATCAAGTCGGTGTTCTGTGCAACTGTCCACTTTAATTTCTCTCCTAATATGATGAAAATGAAAGCGGTGTGTGTATGCTGCTGGTTAATTAATGGAAAGCAAAACTGTATTTAGCATAGAAGAAAAAATTTGTTCAAAAAACACCTAGGCTATGAAACATATGTGAGCAGGTAGCTGGTGCTATTTTTTTTTTTNTCAGGGGCGATTGTGGTGCTGCTGGGTCGTCAGTTGGACTGGATGATCTGGAAGGCCTCTTGCAACCTTGACAATTCTGGGATTCTAGAAATAAAGAAAAAGTAGAGAAGCAACTATTTGAGAGATGATTTTAAGAGAGATTTTAAGAGCTGATTTTTATTTTGAGGGCAGATGTCCAAATCCCAGCATTACTTCATCTGTAATGGTGTCAAAATGGCAGCAGATATATAAATTCTTAAGTCTCTGCTAAACTAAAAGTTCAACTAGNTTCAGAAGTTTTTGTCACAGCCACGCTTGATTGAGATGGTAACAAGAACAGAATTTTAGTAAGATGAGACTTTGTTCTCTTTAACAAAGGTGCCATCAGATCCTTATGATAAATTACTTGCACGTTGCACAATTATTTGTGTGTCTAATAGGTTGAAGAAAATAGCTCTTGCATTAGGAAGAGTCTTCAAGGCTCTATTTTCTGCCAGAAGCAGCTAACAGGATCATGGGGAAATCAATAAAACTGTCTCCAAAAATATGCCATCTTAACAACTATGTCAGGCGCTGAACACCTTGACTTTCAGCTGCTGATTTCAGAGAGGCAAATGGAGCAGCATTAGTCATAAGTAGTAACAACAAGACAAGCAGTGGTCGTGTAAGAAATCATACACAGTTAATGGATCTTGTAATAAAAAGCCAAACAGATTTGTCCAGAGAGCTCAAAATGTTTGGGAACCAGTGAAGAGGAAAGGAAAAAAAAAAATGGAAGAAATCTATTACGGAGAAATGAAAGGTCAAAGAAGCAAGTAGAACAGTGAAGGATGAGGAGGCAAAATTAAGTTAGTTGTAAATAGAGCATTTCAGGTTGGTAATAACACCAATGATGCTCAGTTTAGAAGCTCTTCATTCATATTTTGTCAATGGTTAAAAGAAGGAAGATGTGACATCAGGAATGTAAGACAATATATATGAGCTTTTAAATCTGTGAAAGTAGTAGTAGTTGCAATTCCCACTGACATCTGTGAGTTTTCTTGATTCATGCAAACATATTCTTATATTATTCAGCATTAAAAAACTGAGATGTTTATTTCCTATAAGATCTTACTCTCCTTTTTACTTTGGTAACTGACTTTGCTGTCATGAGTTTGCATAGTATGTCTATTTTGCATCAACTGTGAAAATAACAGAGGTGATTACAATTTGTTAATACAGGTAAGAAGTTTCAATGCAGTAATTTTAAAAGAAGAAGCTATCAAAACTTTCTTCTATACTGCTAGAATCAAAATGGAAAATGTCTAACTTTTCTGTAGTATGTTGCTAACAGGCAGTTTGAATTGGGTTAAGCAGGGAAAACTGTTCATTTGAAAATACAGCTACACTGCTTTGGGATGTGATGGAGTCCACATTATAGAACCAGAACTACAAATTAATGTGTGTGTGCGTGCATCACCAAGGGACAGACCATGTCTTCCTTAGGAGGAGCTCTTCATCCTAGATTCATACTGATGCCAACAGTTTGCCAATTACATCCCTGTTCATTCCAAGACAAGAAGGATTCACAATCTGTTAACAGTAAAACAGTTGCAAGTGAGTTATAAGTAAATTTTAATGGACACCTTGAAGCCTGTGTTGAAGTCCTCAACAGGAGGAGTTGAGTCCTCAACACTGAAGGAGTTCACATGACTGCATAATAGGCTATTATGAAAAAAGCTAAAATTTCTCCTGCATTTGCTATGTGAGAGACTTCTCATCACAAATGTGATCTTGATCTCACTTCATATTGGCTTTTTTTGTGAGACCGGACAGCTCCCACAAGAAAACAAATAAGCCAGCCTACTGACTGGAATTAGAAATAGGGACAGGGATCCTCCTGATTACACTGAATATTTTTGTCCATGCTCATGCTGTTTGTAAAATTAATTCACAGTCAGTCATTGTGGATCTCATTCGGTCTGCTCTCTCCAAGCCTTCCAACAACTGCTTCAGCCTCTCTAGAAAGAGTCTTTGATGCAAAATACTGGATATTTGGGCTTCTATCTTCTACAAGACAGAAAAGCGAAGGGTGGCAAGCCCGTGTTCCATGTTCTTCTGAATTTTAAGATTTATATAAATGGTGCACAAAGATATTGCTATAGTACCAGAGATACACTCAAAAGCTATTTAAGGGCTAAAGGAAACATAGTGTACATATATAAAAATTTTGTTTATCCACTTAATATTTAATATTTCAGCAATGTAGAAATTGCATAATTAATGTAGAAAAGCACCATAAACAGCACAGTTGACTGATAACAATTAGCTCTGATGAAGGCACACTTTGGAAAGTTCATCAACAGATCTGCTAATGCCCTGTCAATCACACCTTGTATTCTTCTGATGAGACTTGATCAAGGAAGTAACATTTGAAAAAGTCCACTAAATGTATAAAACTGATTTTTACCTTTTATTTTCTTTTAAATACACTATTGTGTTCTTATAATATTAAAAGCAATTTCCAAATAAAGTTTACCTTTAGCATCTGAGCTGGTCAGATACAAAATTGTCTTAGGCCTGGTTGTTTGCTTATTTTCCTGTTTCCTATCTGTAAACAGGATGCTGATGTGGCAGCATCAGTCCTGATTGGGATCACATGCCTTGTGCACTAAAGGTCTGATGGAAGGACAGCATTGGACAGGAGGGCATCCTTGAATGGCCTTGCCCGTGGTACTCAGCAGGTGGTGGATCTTTGTCCTTCCCTGAGAACAGAGCTGGAAAGAGGCGGTGCCATGTGTGCAACAGGGAGCAGGGCTGGATGGTAGATGCAACTCTGCCCTGCTGAGGAAAGCCAGCAGGACAGGAACATCCAAAACATCTGAGAGGGAACAGGGAGCTGTCTTGCAGCTTCTGCTGCCAGCTGAGTTTTTTGTTGCTGAAAGAGTGAGCACCAGAGTTCTGGCAGCCTTTGGAACCTGATGCATGGAGTTTCCTTTACTTTGTCCAAGACAGTGAGCTCCTGAGAAAGACCAGGAAAATACTTTCTCTTCAATCAAAGCTTGCTCTCAAATGCCCTCTTGTGGTAATCTGCATACGCAGGATCACAGTAATTATCCCACAGTAAAGAGCTACTGAACAAATGGACAGATGCCAACACTGCCACCTCCTTCCCTCACTGTATTTTATTTGATTTTGCCAATTAGAGGGGTTTTGAGAACATCTGGCAGTTGAGATAGGCAAAGACAGTCCAAGTCTTTTAACCTGACCAGCTTCAAAAGTTAGAAAAAGACTTGCTCAAGATATCTGAACCTGAAGATACGTGAAATAGGGAATTTTCATACTGAACAGTAGGACACTTCTAGTCCATTAATTAGTAAGACATCTCAAATTAAAACATCAGTGGTATGGTGTTGAATTCATCAATTATGCAGAAGGAGGAAGCAGTTTTATGAGATATGATTACTGACCATTTTCATTATTTGAGTGTATTTTCTCTGGTAATATAAGTCACTGGAACTAGAGAACTTTGTAATTCAGTGTTTTGGGATGAGAAGGCATGTGTCTTTAATCTTAAATAAATGATGGGTTTATATTTTGCCCTTTGTAAATCCTTTGCCTATTTTAACTGTTGCAAGAGATTGATTTCATGATTTAATTATTTAATTATTAATTGAAATAATTTCAAAGCTGTGCATGTATGTGGGTGATCCCTAGGCTAGTAAGGCGACACCAGTGAATACTGTGTAGAAAAAAAACATGATTCCAAAGTTATTTTTGCTTCACCAATTAGCACTGAATTTTGTAGTTGTAGTTTATATGCACAAGATTTTTAATGTGACTTCCTCATTTATATCATGGTCCATATGAATTCTCTATTTGTAAAATGATCCTCCCTCTAAGTTTTGCCTGTGTCTCATTCATGTTTTTCATTATAATGAGATAGTATGAATGAACAGTCAAAATCTACCATCAGTAACACATTGACTTAAATTTACACAAGAGACTAAATAAATATGCAAGCCTTTTAATATGCTTTCTGAAGATCAAATCTAGTTTCCTCTATCATGTGCCATACTATTGAGCTTTAGGAATTTTGTATTAGATATTGTGGCTAAGCAAGTGGACACTGCAACACTGAACATTTGAAAACCAAAATTATACAGGGATGTGCAAGGTCTTGCAGCCCAGCTCAACCCATCACAAGACATGAGGTAATACCTTTCTCTTGGCGTTCAAAAATATTACTTGTGTATTCTTTTTATATGGTATTCTAAGCTTTGTTTTCAGTAAGCCTGCAAAAGCTGTTCTATTTTAGGCACATTTTGCCTGACATAGATGCTTTTAGTTATTATCAGGGCAACTGCATAGTACAAAATTACTGAGTCACTACATCCTCTTTTCCGTGCTAATCATAAAAAGTACTGTCCCAAACAACTCAAAGGAAAAAAATGGCCTGAGAGAACTACCTCTACCCAAAAGGAGGTTCTAGCAAGGTGGGGGTTGGCCTGTTCTGCCAGGCAGCTAGTGAAAAGAGGACACAGCTGTGCCAGGGGAGGTTCAGGTTGGATATCAGGTAGAATTTCTTAACGAAAAGGGTTGTCAAGCATCGGAACAGGCTGACAGGGAGGTGGTAGAGTCATGAACCTCAGAGATGTTCAAGAAATGACTGGACATTGCCCTTAGTGCTATGGTTTATCTGCTATGGTGGTGATTGGTCAAAGGCTAGACTCGATGATCTTGAAGGTCTATTCCATCCTCACTGATTCTGTGACCTATGGATGCTCACCCATCCTTAGATTCAGTCACAGAAACTCAGTCTCACTTGCCTTTTGTGCATGAGATTATTGTTCTACTTCAATCATCCCATATGGCCATCACAGAAACAGCTCAAAAGCCAGGTCTTTTCTATGATGTCCCCTAATGACCAAGTTCATTTAAACAACATGCCTCTACCTGATCTCTAGTCAAAGTGTTAAGATTTTTCAAACCAAAACAAAACCTGGAAGCTGAAGACTTGAGAAAGGGATGGTTGCCCAGGCTCCTGGCCAGCAGAGCTCTGACTCATAGCAGGCCGTGGAGGAGTGAAGGACTGACTTCCTTTCCCCTCTTCAGCTGGAACAGTGCAGATGGGCTGCTGGTTGCCACAAACATTGTAAATGGCAGGCTGCTGAGGGCAGGCTTCCCACGGTGCAGTGTGCGAAGTTAACATGCTGAAAAATAAACTGCATTTATGCATACATGGAAATGTATTCACTACGTATTTGCGAGTTATTAGAAAATATTTATTGTCATGTCATGTGTATCTGCTTTCCTTGGAAGGAATTCAGATTAGAACACTTGAATGGAAAAAAAAAAATCAGTAGAGTGCACAAAAGTCTGCTTAAGTTTCATCATGCTGTAAATTACATTATATAAAAATTTTGATAAAATAATACATAAAAGCTAATGAATTGCATGAAAGAAAAGTAAATCAGTATTTTTTCCCAGTCACTTTAAATATAAGCAAAGTTGCTTGTTTTTTTATGAGAAATTAAATGGTACATTTCTCCAATAGTATTCCATCTGCAAATACTAAGCATGATTAGTTTGAATTAGAGTGAATAATAATAGTTAGAACCACCTGACAAAAGATAAGTTAATTCTTCAATCAAAACTTTAATTAACTTGTAGAAATTTACTTTATCTTTGCTCTTCTGAAGGTGTTATGAGATTATTTTTGTATTCCAATTTATCCCTTTTATTTCAGATATAACTTTTTTTTTTTTTTTAGTAGTGATTCCAACTGTCATGCATAACATAATGTATGTAAAACATCCATTAATATCTTTCTGGGTGTGACTACATACTTAATTGCTTTCAGATAAATTGGAAAATAATCATTTTATATGAATAGCTTGATTTTCAATTTTAAAAATGTTGGTTGCTAGGAGGCTCTTATCAAATAAAAAAAAGAAAAACGATAATGTCTAGAAAAGCTCATACAGAGATTAAAATACACAGAGAAGATGCTGGAACATGTGGCTGAAATTTTTAGTCTTCCTGAGTTATTGTGGAAAATCAACCTCATTTTTCCTTAACGCCATATTTTTTCTATGTTAATGTCATGGATGGCACCATACAATGAACAGTAATATGACAGCACAGTGAGCATTGATTATACCTTTTACATCTGAGTACACCTGGAAAATAGCATATGAATATCAACACAGAACTTCAATCAAAATTTTTATTATAACTGCCTCAAGAAACCTGTTAGGACTTAATTTTCTTTTATGACCTGAACAATCAATGAATAAACCCTGACATAAAAAAAATCAGCCTGCAAAGAGCTTCCCCAGTGCACATTGTCCATCCCTCCTAGATGTTCTGCTAATGAATTTGAGAAACAGAGGTGGCATCTTAGATAAGAATGGTTTTATTTAGGGTTTGTTTCATTTTTTTTTCTAGTATATGGTTCCTCTTCTGAAAAAAAAAACCACCAAATCATTGATGTTGGAAAAAGTCTGTTGTGCAACACTGCCTTTGCAATACCAACTAGCATAATACTGGAGGTTTTGATACTAAATTATATTTCCCAGTATTATTAATATATATTCCCAGTATTATATTTCCCAAGGTGTGTTTTTAGCCAATGAAGCAATTATCTTTTGACATACTGTGTTTTGGTAGAGCCATACTATAAAAGGTATGACACTTGCAGTTTTGGTATGACCACACTAAGACTCTTACTCGGTTCCATCTTTAGTAACTTGTTCTTTACTCTTTGGCTTTTTGTCATTAATTTTTTTCTTTATTTTCTGTGGATGCCCCATCCCTAGCAGTGTTCAAGACCATGTTGGATGGGGCATTATGTAACTTGGTCCCATGTAAAGTGTCCCTGCCCATGGCAGGGGGATTGGCACTAGATGATCTTTAAGGTCATTTCCAAACCAAACCACCCTATGACTCTATGGATCTAACATCAACCTGGCCACGAGACAAGTCCTGAGGCCCCTGCCCTTAGCTTGACGCCTGGGCAGTGGCCCATTGCTAGCAATGTCAATGCCATGCGTCCTTGGCCTCAGCGCTGCGGTGGTGACAGCGGGAACATTACACCACAGCTTGACTCTCCCCACTTAAATAGCAAGTTGACTGGAGGCTATTGAGGACTCTTGAGGCAGGAGGGGAAATGTGTTAAATGCAGAATGATGTTTTTTAAAGCATTTTATACGAGTTCCATAGTAAGAATTTTTTTCCCTTGGTACATTGGTAGCCAGGCAGGAAATGGAACAGCATTGGCTATTTGCTCTGGTAACAATAGAGAAGCACCTTACACCTAGTTATCCTAGTAACCTCCAAAACCTCCAAGAACAGGACATACGTATTTCACATGATGACAGTGATGCTACAGAGCCTGGGTGCCTCAGGGTGGGTTATTGCTGTCACAGAAATATAGCTGTCTCACTAAATTGTTTTGATGTTTTCCCAGAAAAGACACAGAGAGGGCTACATCATGAGTGTATTTATTCTGCAAGTCTTCCAACAATCCATAGATTGCTGGTTGTATGCTCTATATTAAGTCTATATAACAGAAGGCAGTTAATGTTGGCCATTAACCACCTTGTACTGAACCTAATTACTCTAGTTTTGATTAAAGCACACAATGAATCCAAAAGCATTCAATCCTGATTTGAATGCATGAAAAGAAGCCAGAATTTTGATGGCATTTTTTCTAGTAGTAATCACCATCAGATTTAGGAGTTTATATTAAATATTTTATTTAAATTTTTGTCTTCAACTTCAAGCTATTGCATCTCATTACCTTTTCTACACAAAATGAAAAAGCTCTTGCTACCCAAGTATTTTCTCATTGTAAAGATGCTTACACTCTGTAATCAAGTCACTTTTTGGTTTTGTTTCTTCTGAATGAAACAGATGGAGCTCTTTAAGCCCTTGCCGACAGCATGCTTTCTTCAGTTGTTGAATAAATTGTGTAGCTTTTCCTGCATTCTTCCCACTTATTTTTAAATATGGAACATTCTAAACAATGTTTTATGCATAGGTATTTTACACATCAGTGTTCCTTTTTTGTTTTATTTAAATACATTTGAGGGTTGTTTTTTTTTTTTTTTTCCTCATAGCACTGCAATAGGGCTCATATGCTGAGGTCTTCAGCAGTCCTTTTCAAGTTGCTTTTGTTGTTTCCCCACATACAGCTCAGCTACAGTTCAGTAGCTATAATCTGCACGGGTTTTTTCTGTGCTTGTATCTAAAAACTGCAAGTGACCAGAAGTGACCTGCAGTACATTGAAAAATGTACGGTTTGACTAAACAAAAGTTATCACACGATTTCAGTTGGTGCATAGGCTTGGTGTCCTGTGGAAGGGAGATGCAGAATAGGAAGTGAGAGTAGAAACTAAGTACCTGTTAAAAGCTATTGTTGAAATAATAAAGACTTTTTACATTTACCTACTGAGAAAGAGAGTCAGTGAAGTATAAAATGCTTCACTTGTCTCATTATGGCTTTCTCATGAGAAAGATTTGAGGGGTGAGTTCAGGTTGAATGTGTCAAAAGCTGTACTGCTTTCTTTGGAAGGGTAGGCCTTAGTATCTGTCCCTCTGCAACTTCAACCCTGTGCATTTCTGGTGTGCGTGAAGAGTGTGTTTGTCTCTTCCTGCTAGTGTTAACACTTTTATCCTGTTTCTCTTGTCTGCTGCAAGCCTGGACTTGCCTCTATTTTATATGACTAATGCAGAAATATGTTTTAATGGAGAATAGAGTAGAGACAGAGATTTGGATAGAAGCACTAGGGTCCAAAGTCAGAACTTAGTTATCACACACCAAGTAAATCAAGATCTTTACCATGAGACAAAGCAAGTTTCCAGACAATCCTGCTCATTACAAAAACGTCTTTGAACCTCCTTCAGTGTTACAAACAGAGTGTATGCCCTGTAAATTAAATAATCACAACACTAGAACAAAATACTAACTATAATCTGTTTCATTCTTATCCCAGCAAAAAACACATGATGTTGCTTTTTCACCTATGTATCTTCTTTAAGAAGTCCAAGGATGCCTTATTTTCGTGGGGGAATCTTTCCAGTGTGATGTTATACTAACCATTAGAAGTTCCTTATTGTCCAATATTTCACTGCAGCTTAAATGCATTACTTCTCACCCTGTCTGCTACAAACACAAAAAACTGATGACTTTTGCAAAAGTACTTTATTTTATGATTGTCATCATATTTCTATTCAAATTTTCCTTATTTAGGCTTTAAAGGCCCATTCATTCTGTTCATCCTAAGAGGTCATGCTTTTGAGCTGTTTGTCATTCCTGAGATGCTTTTGAGCTGTTTGTCATTCCTGAGATGCTCAAATGGACTCTCATTTGGTCCACAATTTTCTTGAATGCACCTCACTGCACAATACAAAGTACTCCAAATGCAGCTTTACTCCAGTAAGATGAGACTGGAAGGATTAATTTATGCTTCTAACTGGGTATGTTCCTTTTTCTGTATCCCAGTAAACTATTTGTTTAAAAAAAAAATTCTGAGGTTTGTTCCTACTTCTCTTGTGATTATCTGTATGGTATCTTCCACTTGTTCTGATTGGATTACATTTGTTATTTAAAACTCCATCTTCAGTTTGTTAAAATTTATGAAGACTTCTAATCCTGTTCTTCCAAAATCTACCTTTTTTGTTGCCATAAGCAAGATTTGCTGTCCACCATCTAGATTGTTGAAAAAAAAAAAAATTGATTGAACTGAATGGGCAGTAGATTTCTTTCCAAATCTGTGCAATTC
>VYZQ01001384.1:0-18982 GCA_013400655.1 Mystacornis crossleyi
CTCTCCACTGGCTTTGATGGGGGTGTCCCCACTCTGATCTGGCTCTATGGGAGAGGAGAGCGACCACACCCACAGAAGGACTTAAAATCTTTCAGGTTTCTCTCCACAGCGAGAGGTTTCATTGTTTAGCATTATTATCCTTTACCCGTGTGTTTGTTCAATAAATAGTTTTTTCTCTTTCACTTTCCTGCAAGGAAATAAGTTTATTTTTACCGAACCTGGTGGGGGGACGGGTGGTTGGTAACCTATCCTCTCTCTCGGATGATATATTTCTAAATTTGGCTAAACCAGGACAGATAAATGATGAAATTGTTTTTCTTTTAGATGGTAGTGAAATGAGCTACCTGCTTTGATTTCATATGCAGTCACACCACTAAAACAGAATTGTTCTAGTTCAGTTGGATCAGTTATTTGAGCATCTTAGACGAATTTTGAAAGCTAATTGAAATTTAACAGCTACTGCTTCTACTCTTTTTCTACTCTGTGTTTTGGTTACAGCTTGACTCTGTTCTTTCATTGGGCCAGTGGGACTCAGCTGAATGCTGCTTCTGTAACTCATTTTTCACCACGTGAAAACAAAGTGCTTGTGTGTTTTCATACCTCCAGTTCCAACTCTGCTTTGTCTGGTGGATCAGACTCACCAATCCCCCATTTCCACGAGCACAAGTTATTGGAATGCTGGTTCTTCAGCAGGCAAGTTCTGGCTACGGTTATTCAAAAACATGCCTTTAAAAAACCCAACAATATGGTGCTGCAGTGTCAGACACTGCTCTGCTGCTGTACAGATGGCAAATCCTACTGTGCATAAACTCTGGAGCCAGAATCCTGTGTGGATATATCCCATATTGCTATTAGCTACCTTAAAATTAAAATTTGGTATGACAAGTTTCAAACTGTGGCTATGCCTTAACCTATTTGAGAGTTCAAGAACTCAAGGGGAAGTTTGGTTAAGTACTGGAACACTGCCACTTTTATACTCAGGAGGAGATAATTTAAAAATATCCATAGATTAAAAAAAAGGCAAAAATCTTCAGTCTTTCAGAGAGTATTTCTGTTTTTCAAAAACATGGGAAACTTCTGTTGTGAAATTAGTTTTTAAAAATAGTCTATGGTTGTCACAGACTCTGTTCAAGTCTCCCCTGCTTTTAGAGTGCGGGGTGCCCCTCTGTAGGATGGCTTAGAGACTTCAGTAGGATTTCAGACATTCATGGTAGCACAGCTTCTGGCTTTCCTCTTCTAAGGATGAAGTCAGTGCAAACAGGGATAGCAGGAAATTCCCACTGAAATGCAAGAACATGTTCTGCTCGATCGGCCTGGGCTTTATAGCTCTCAGTCACTTCCAGCTGCAACTTTGAATAAATCCGCAAGGAAAACTCTACACCAAATGGATCTCTCAGCTGCTGTTCAAGTGGACAGGACTTCACCTGGTACTTCCCCATGCAGAGTCCTCCCACACGTGCAGAACACAAACGCTGGGGCAGAGCTGTGGTGCAGACAAATCCGGCACGGACGCACAGCCCCCAGCAGCAGCGTGTCAGAACCCTGTCACCACTGGCCCTCTCAGAGACACGTCGTGGCAGCGTTCAGGGACAGGGATACAGCAACAGAGTTCAGGCCAAGATGAAGGTAAAGATGGAAGGACTTTATTGAGAAACCCAAGACCCTTATTTAGGCTGTCTAACAAAGAAGAGGTGTCACAGGTCCGTTAGACAGACGCCTCTCATAACCATTGGTCAGCTAATTAAATGTGACAAATAACACCCGCAGAAGATAGTTTACAAAAACACACAAAATAATTTACCTACTTCTCTTGGTTCCCAGCTCCGTGCTGTGAGAAAGAAAGGCTTTCTGGAGTTTTCTCTCTGATTGATCTTTTTGCATCCACAGAGACACGTGCCATAAACCAGCCAGGGACGGCTCTGCTCAGTTCTCCAGAAGAGAGAACAGAGGTGATCTTGGACTCGACAACAGCGAGTAAGTTGAATGCATAGATTTGTATCTTTGGCTGAGATTCCATCCCCGATGCCCTGCAAAGGCAGAGCACAGGGTCTGAGTGCTGAGGCAGAGCAGGCAGGGCAGTTTTTGGCAGTGCAGTTATCTGCCAGCAGTTATTGATATGAGTTCAGAGGCATCCAGCTGTGCTTCCCTTCCCTTCCAGCTGTAAACAAGGGGTGTTCCACTTGTCCCATTCCTCTGTCTGCACAACTGCTGGCTCGAATCCGCGTTCTGAGTTAAACGTAACGAGGCAAACCCTACCACAGAATTAATGTTTGAAATCCTTTGTACATTAGGCTGGAGGCAGCATTAAAACATCCCATTACGTGCCATTTCCAAGGCCTTGCAGAAGAGAAGGTTATCTCGTTAATCCTGTGGTGCTCCCTCCCCGGGGGTGAAACTCCAGCAGTCGGGAAGTGACACCAGAGCATCAGAGCAGAGCTGTGGGTGCTGCCAAAGCTTCTGAAAAAGCACAAATTTAACTTAGGGATCTTCACATTCTGCATCTCCCACCTGGACTCGCACGTAAGAGCAGAGATTTTTGACCAGTCTAAAGTGTGGTAGAAAACAGACAGGTTTCACTCACTGCTGCAGTTATTGCCTAACTTTGCCTCTAAACAATTCACAGTCCTCAGAGCCTCAGAGAAAATTGTGACAAAAAAAAGCATTTTTTTCCCAATTCAAAGAAATACAGCAATGACAATAAAATAGTACTTTAAGCTGTCTCTTACTGATGTATTTATGAAATATATCTGTTTATCTATATAAATACATTTCAGTCTACCTTTTAAGCAGATATATTTCCTCCCTACCCTCCTAATACTTTCATTTTGACATCAATTATTAGTTCGGAAGACAATAACAAAAGGTAAGACATTTTACATCAATCAATTGTACTAATATTAAACAAGAAATGCATAGAGCATCGTGGTGAAAGCTAGAATTACACAAACTACATTTCCACAGTTACTGTTAAAGCAGTGGGAACTCTGCAAAGTTGGAAAATGGAAATTTCCATCAGGGCTCCAATGAAGGAAAGAGAATGCTGTGAGGAGCCTCAGTAGCATTTTGGATGTTCAGAGGTTCAGCTGCTCTCTGCTCATATAAATGTAGCTTTAGTTGGTCACACTGATGCCTTCTCCAGCCACCCAGACACAGAGACCAGACAGGAGGAAGGGAATAAAGGCAGGGATTTATTTGAGAGGCCTTCAAGGCACACCCTGGGGAGCCGGAGGCTGCTTCCATAAAATGGACCCCGAGATGGACAACAGGTCACGAGTTCTTTACACTGTTATAGGTTTGGGCCATTTGCATATCAGCATAAATTCACCAGTTAAAACTTTAGCTCTCTTCCATTTCTCCACCTCTCTCCCGGTCCTGGTTTCCACCTTTAGGCCTGGGACAGCCCGAGTGTCCTTGGACAGCTCAGAGAAGCTTTGTTGTGTCTGTCTGGCCTAAGAGAGCAGCTAAGGAGCTGTGAGAGACTCCAGAGTTACACACTGGGCAATACAGGATTTGAAAAATAAAGAAATTAAAACCTAAGACATCGACATCCCCTGAGCATAACTCACGGAGGACTTTGTGCTCCCCATTTTGTGCTTTTACAACCAAAAAGTGCCTTCTCACTGAGCCAACTCCTTTCTTGCAAAATTTGAAGGATAATCATGGGAGGGAAATAACAAGCCCTGGAGAGTAAAAAAGCAACACACGAAACAGAAATAGGGTTGTCATCAATACTGTAAAAAATACCTTAGGAAAATCGAGTGTCCAGATGGGTATGAGGGTTGAATGCCAGAGATGGAAACTTCAGGGAGACCTTATCAAAGGGGACAGAGAGAAAACTTGCCCCCAACCCGCAGATGCAGACCAGCAATCCTTTCCAACACAAGTGGGTTTTACTCAGCTGCTTGGTGTTGGGGAAGATGGAACAGGAAAGCCTTACAAATACGACTGCTTAGATTTGGAGAATATGAAACATGTCAGTGAAATAGAATTGAAGGCAAGTTTTGGTGTGTGAGATGCCAAGCCATTGGAGGTAATCAACAAAATATAACAGGGAAATAAACTCTGTTTATTTCTGGAAAAACAACTGGACAAGACAACTGGAAAAGACAATGGCCTGGCTGGCTGCAGGAAATCCCCTCTGATTAAACAATGCCCTTCTCCTTACCAAGAGTCCAGGGGTCAGAGCAGACCCCCCTAGCTCGGAAGGAGGGGTTCAAAGAGTAACTTCTAGGGTTTAAAATGTAACACAGCAGGGTAATGTAATGATTCTTATTGGCTGTATGTAAATGCTGTAGGATTTGTACCTTGTACTAGATTGGTTAGTGTAAATTAGAATATTCAGTATAGAAGAAGATTTAATGTATTGTAACGGGAATTTCGCTCTCTTAACTTCGTCCTCTCAGCTCTTTTAGCTCAGCTCTCTTAGATTCCTCTCTCTCAGCTTTCCTTCTCTCTCTCAGACCTGCTCTGGGCTGTGGCTGGCAGCTCTTAGCAGCCCCCTCACCTCGACCTTTGCAATGAACCTCACGCTCCAGAACCAGCCTGGACTGCAGAGATCTCTCGTCCCCGCTGGCCCAGACCCGTCCCAGTGAACTCCTACAACTCGGAGTTTTCAGTGCCACAGAGAGAGATGTTATACTTGAGTCACGCCCAGCATTACACAGAGATTCTGTGTTTGAAACGGGAGATCAGAATCACGCAAAGAATCAGTTGGCTTCAGGACTTCTCCATTTTCTACAAGTTTATAGTTAGCATTTTTAAAGCTGGACTGTCTGGCCTTTGGACACAAACAGATTTTGAAGACGGGGGCTGTCTGAAAGCTTCTCATGGCTTTCCTTTTTCCCATAAAATTCCAGGTTTTAACACTGTGTTTTCAGCCACTCCCTACACGTGTTGCAACTCAGAAGGAGCAGTGATTTCTAGCAGTCGCCTCATAACAACAGGGAAAGATTTCTGTCCTTGTTCCCAGGACAAATCTGTTCCCAGATAATTACTTCACAGTCTCACTGGCATAAACTCCCTCACTCAGAACACCCCAAGCTGGAAACATCCTGGCTCAGCAGTCCCAGGCTCTGCAAGAGACACCTACAGTGAGGGACAGCTAAGAGTTACTGCTTGCCTAAGACTTGCTGAAAGCCTAATGAAGTATTTGGGGCCAAATTATTGGAATAATAATTATAATTATAATAGTATTAGTAATAGTAATAGTAATAGTAANTGGTGTGTGAGATGCCAAGCCATTGGAGGTAATCAACAAAATATAACAGGGAAATAAACTCTGTTTATTTCTGGAAAAACAACTGGACAAGACAACTGGAAAAGACAATGGCCTGGCTGGCTGCAGGAAATCCCCTCTGATTAAACAATGCCCTTCTCCTTACCAAGAGTCCAGGGGTCAGAGCAGACCCCCCTAGCTCGGAAGGAGGGGTTCAAAGAGTAACTTCNCAACTCAGAAGGAGCAGTGATTTCTAGCAATCGCCTCATAACAACAGGGAAAGCTTTCTGTCCTTGTTCCCAGGACAAATCTGTTCCCAGATAATTACTTCACAGTCTCACTGGCATAAACTCCCTCACTCAGAACACCCAAAGCTGGGAACATCCTGGCTCAGCAGTCCCAGGCTCTGCAAGAGACACCTACAGTGAGGGACAGCTAAGAGTTACTGCTTGCCTAAGACTTGCTGAAAGCCTAATGAAGTATTTGGGGCCAAATTATTGGAATAATAATTATAATTATAATAGTAATAGTAATAGTAACAGTAATAGTAATAGTAATAGTAACAGTAATAGTAATAGTAATAATATCTGGTTTTACATTTTTACTCTTGAGACACCAAAGAACAGGAACAATCTGATGCCTTCGGTCAACTCAGCTCTCCCATTAATATGCTAAACCCCTGGAATTACCAGGCAAATTAGGAAAATGTGCTCTAGCACCAAAAAAACACCCCCAAAATCCCTCAGACACTAACAGGAGCCAACCTATAGCCAGCAACCATTCACAGAGGGGTTTGTAAAGCTCTCCCTAGGGAATGATCCACATCTCTCCTGTGCAGGAAGCAGCACATTCCCAATCCAGTCACGGCACAAGTTTCTTCATCTTCAGGGAAGATGAAATAAATGTGGCCTTGAGGACTAATGGCACTGGATTTCATGATTCCACCTGAATCAGCCTGCTTGACTCCTAGGGAAGCTTTTAAAATTAATACTTCGTTTTATATAAGCTTCTCCTGAATAAGGCATTTAACTTTAAAAAGTGCTGATGGAAATTCTGAATTGCCTTTTCATAGGAAATTAACATTTTTCATCCCTACCCTGAGAGAAGGAAAAAATGTATTGCAGAGTTTATTTCCCTGTTATATTTTGTTGATTACCTCGAAACATTGCAGTTTTTATCCCGTCAAAATCAGTATGTAGGACTGTGAAATGTGTGACTGAACAATCCAGTTTATTTAAACCAACAGAAAATTACTGTACGTCTCATTTTTAAATGAAAATTAGAGCTCAGTATGCTACTGAAAAAGCTGTGAGTGCTTTAAAACTTCTTTTCTTTTAAAGAAAAACCTTTTTCATAAATTAAAAATTACCACTTTGTATCACTTTAGTGATTGCCCTAATGCTGTATCTTGGCAGGTTAGGGGCCTTACAGACAACTTGTAAACCTTCCAAAGAGACATCAATAACAGAAATAATTGCACGGTCTTTATAAAGCAATCTGAACAATTACGGTCCAATATAAAAATCTATTTCCCCTATAACCAGCGATGAATCAGATGCCCATTAATGATAAAGAGTGTGAATCATCATCTGTAAAAGATTTAAGACTGGGAAATGTAACAGCTTCTTAAAATTGGCCCCTGAGCTTGTCTGGGTTAGTGACTGCACGGCCGAGGTGGTTGAGAGCTCACTGGAGTTTTTTCCAGTGTCCCAAAATTAACCTGATGTGCAGCTTGGCAATGGCCCTGCCAAGGACACCCCCTTTGTGTGGCACACTGGGAATGTGCCCTGCTCTCACCTGGGCTGGACAACCTCACAGAGTCACAGAATCACAGACAGAGAGTCAGAGAGTCAGAGAGTCACAGTCACAGAGTCACAGTCACAGAGTCCCAGAGTCCCAGAGTCACAGAATCACAGTCACAGAGTCCCAGAGTCACAGAATCACAGTCACAGAGTCACAGTCACAGAATCACAGAATCACAGAATCACAGTCACAGAGTCACAGAGTCACAGAGTCACAGAATCACCGTCACAGAGTCACAGAGTCACAGAGTCACAGAGTCACAGTCAGAGTCACAGAGTCACAGTCACAGAATCACAGTCACAGTCACAGAGTCACAGAATCAGAGTCACAGAGTCACAGAATCACAGTCACAGAGTCACAGAGTCACAGAATCACAGAGTCACAGTCACAGAGTCACAGAGTCACAGTCACAGAATCACAGAATCACAGTCACAGAATCACAGAATCACAGAATCACAGAGTCACAGTCACAGAATCACAGAGTCACAGAATCACAGAGTCACAGAGTCACAGAGTCTCAGAATCAAAGAATCAACCAGGTTGGAAAAGACCTTTGAGATCATCGTGTCCGCCCTGTGACCCAGCACCGCCCTGTCCCCCAGACCACGGCACTGAGCACATCCAGGCTTTCCTTAGACACCTCCAGGGACACTGCCACAAAGCAAAAGGGCCTCCTTCAGCCCAGCGTTCATAAGCAGTTCCTAATTCCCTGCGGAACAGTTCCCTCCTCCGCCAGCATCAATTAAACACGGTGTGAGTCAGACGGGAGAAGGCCACGCTGACTAACGAGTTGTGAGCATCAGTTCCTGGAGAAATTCAGTCAGCTAATGGGGATTGGCAGCTTTGATCAGCAGCAGCCCCTGCAAGCACAGTGTCTGTGGTTTAAGTGTTGCCTTCTCCAGCCACCCAGAAACAAAGACCAGGCAGGAGTAAGGGAATAAAGGCAGGGATTTATTTGAAGGGCCTCCAAGGCACACCCTGGGGAGCCGGAGGCTGCTTCCATAAAATGGACCCCGAGATGGACAACAGGTCACGAGTTCTTCACACTGTTATAGGTTTGGGCCATTTGCATATCAGCATAAATTCACCAATTAAAACTTTAGCTCTCTTCCATTTCTCCACCTCTCTCCTGGTCCTGGTTTCCACCTTTAGGCCTGGGACAGCCCGAGTGTCCTTGGACAGCTCAGAGGAGCTTTGTTGTGTCTGTCTGGTCTAAGAGAGCAGCTAAGGAGCTGTGAGAGACTCCAGAGTGACACACTGGGCAATGCAGGATTTGAAAAGTACAGAAGTTAAAACCTAAGGCATCATAAGGATGGGTATTCTTGCATTTAAACCCCACGAGAAGGCCAGATACGCCATAAAGACTTTCATATTGAACAACCCAAATTTACTTTTGTTGCCAGTGTTTTTGTATTTTATGAGTATTTTACATTCTTTGCGCACTCCTTTTGCTGAGACTCATCCTTATGAATCTTGTGTGTTCGCCTAAAAAATTGTAGGCAATGCATTATTTTTAACCTCTTCTTTTTACAAGCATTGTACGTGATGTAAACCAACACATCCTTTGCCAGAGGGAAAAATGTTTGCAAATCCACAGAGACCAAAGGAAAAAGACAAGCATGCAAGAAGTACTTCAGTAATTTTGAAACAAACATGACAAATTTGTTTCTCGGGTCAGTGCATGATTTTCTATTACTTTCTTTTCCTTATTAAGTCCTGGCTTACACTACCCATCGTGTAATTAAGATCACTAATTTAAGCTGAAATTGAAATAGATGTTTAAAAGTCAGTTGTGCTTTCAGCTCGGATCCTTCACACACAGCAAGTCAGCTGATTGTGAGGTGGCAGTTTTGAACTGGGTGCACAGGTTTTTCCTACAGTCTCCAAGTTCTCTGAGCTTCAGAAACACTAAAAATCTGCTTTAGACAGGCTGCCCATTCGCACTTGCTTGGTTTTGAGAGGATGGTGTTTGTTTCCATGGAGCTTGAGGGTTTTGGGATATTTTTGGTTTTTGGAGAAGGGACCAAAATTGTAATAAGGCACAATTCAAAGGAGGGTGCAGTGATTTTGAACCTCAGTGTTCCTTCTTCTAAATTCAGAATACTCTCGTTACTATTGTAACAGTCTAATTTTGCCACAAAATGCTTAGTCATATACATCTACATAGCTAAATCAGAAATTTCCAGTTTCAGGGAAGTGAAAGAATGATTTTCGAAAGAAGTGTCAAAAAACACAGGAGGAAAGACAGACATCACCTTGAAGTTATGCGAGTTATGTGTATTAACAGAAAATGACAGCACAAGAAATGAACAAGTCACAAACACAAAACCTAAATGGAATTTCAGCTTCTGCCTGTGTCCTTCCCATTAAGGTATAAGTGAGTTTAAAAAAATTTTTTTTTGCAGTTTTGTCTAAATCCAGCAGCCCCTGAACACCCAAAATCCATGTGGGACACAGTTGGGAAAATCAACCAGCTGTCTTGCCATTATCACTGCTTCTTTTCTTAATGCAGTACTGCAAACACAGAAAAGCCTTCTTTTTCTTTCAGACACAAATGTTAGGTGTTTTATTAAAAAAAAAATATTGGTAGCCAACACAATTTTTCAAAGTTAAAAGTGTCTCTTTAAACAGCCTTCTCGAAAGATCGAATTCGTGGTAAAACAAGATGGACTTTGCAGTTCTGGGTGCGAACCAAACACTTCATGTCAAAGACATTTCACCCTTCCCTAGTGAGGAAGAGGAGGCAGGACTCTCCCCGGGCCTGTTCATGCCGTGAGTCCGAGCTCAGAGCTGTGCACTCAGGGCTCACAGGTTTTATCTGCTTCTAGGATGGGCTGATCTCAGCAAACTTTCTCACTCCACTGGTTGCCCGTTCTACCCTTCATTCCTTTCTCAGGCACTTGCAATAAATGTATTTTCTTGTACGTTTTGCATGAGGGGAGGTGAGAGAATTGGAATTGTTCAGCCTGGAGAGGAGAAGCTCTGGGGAGAGCTCAGTGTGGTCTTGCAGGGCCTGTATGAGCTGCAGGAAAGATGGAGAGAGACAATGGACAAGGGCTGGAGGGACAGGACACAGGGACTGGCTTCCCAGTGCCAGAGGGCAGGGCTGGATGGGAGATTGGGCAGGAATTGTTCCCTGGGAGGGTGGGCAGGCCCTGGCACAGGGTGCCCAGAGCAGCTGTGGCTGCCCCTGGATCCCTGGCAGTGCCCAAGGCCAGGCTGGACACTGGGGCTGGGAGCAGCCTGGGATAGTGAAAGGTGTCCCTGCCCATGGCAGGGGTGGCACTGGATGGGCTTTAAGGTCTCTCCCAACCCAAACCATTCTGGGATTCTCTGATAATGTAAATCTTAAATATCTACTGTTCACATCCTAGAAAAATGTCCCCCAGCTCCCCCCCATCGCCGCGTGGGTCTCAGGGTGCTCACCCTGCACAGTGAGCTTTGCTCCTCAGTGAGGAAAGAAGAAGTCAAGACATCACTTAGGGTATTATTTCATGATAATAAAACTGGCTGGTTTGGCATCCAGCCGCATTTGAAACGTGCCAGGAAGGGAGGAATTAGAGCAAAGTCTTTGTGCGTGCCCACCTCCAGAGTTTCCGTTCTGGGAGGCACCGTGTGCCCAGAGTTACCAGTTCCCAGAGGAATTAGTCGTGGCCTGATGCAGTCTTTGCTCTTCCACGTGGGCAGGTAGGTTAGAGGATTTATGCATTTTCCAGTAGTAATCCTACTTGAGACAGTGAAATAGAGTCACACGTCCATAAATTTACCTCACCACTTCAGCACCAAGTGTTGATACAGGAGACAAATCTGTCTCTTACATATGAGGAAGGCTAGCAGAGGTTTATAAGACTTTGATTTCATGCAAGCCTCACGTGGAGATAGCTCAGAATAGCAGCAGATACCAGAAATCATTTGTTTATCCCACTGTCGAGACTTCATTTATTTTCCTTAGCATTAACTACCCTCACTTTTCCTCTTCTCTCTCCTTCCAGTATATGCTGCCTTGACTCTCTTTTTCCAGGTGGTTTCTATCACCCTTAACAGGAACACAAAAATTGCCCACGTGTTCTTTAAAGGTTCTGGACCAATTAGCTAAGTCTTTGCTTTCATTTCATCAGCTCAAAATTTCTGTATATCTGATCACACTGTTCCAGCTGTGATCCTAATGAGCTAGAATTTCTCATTTTGGGGGCCCCTAAATTCTATTTATAGAGTCTTTTCCAACAATGAATTCATCTGTTTGGAAAACAAGGTCGGACTGTGCTCAAAAATAACTCATAATGAGCCATGTCAGCAAATACCAGATAAAGGTAGTGCTGAAAGAGGGGAATGAATACTTCAAGCTCATTTATGATTTATGAGTTCAGGGTTGAAATGGAAGTGGCACATAATAACGAACAATGGAAATATCTCTTGTTTGGAAAGTGCAGATGAATAGAACTTTGGGCTTGAATAGGTTATTAATAGGTTATTGATCCAACCTATTTCTGCCGCAAAAAAAAAAAAAAAAAGAGAGAGACCGAAGTTCAAAAACTGGTCAGCAATAAACAAAAGTATATTCCATCAGCCAACAGCCAAAATACTCCTGCACAGCCATAAAAATAGAGATCCTTAACCATCAGCCATGGGTATCTCCCATGTGAGGCCACGCTGCGTGTGCAGTTACAGTGGGCACATCCAGGGGCTCACCCTCACTCCTCCGAGCTGTCCAAGGAGACTCAGAGCCCCAGGACATCGTGGTAGTGAAAATTTATGTGACCTCAAGGGAGAGCACCACCCTGCGTTTCCCACCCCGGGCAGGGAATCCAAACCCCTGGGATTTTTTTAGAGGGGGACATTTGTTTTCTTTCTACTTTCCCAGTGGAATTGTGCTGCTGACAGTGCCTGGCCAGCTCTGCCTTGAGGAGCGAGGCCTGCGCCGCTGGCACGTTTGATTTTCACTCAACACCACCCTGGGAACCAGAACCAGCCTTTGCTGTGTTCCTAAGGAAAGTGTCAGAAATGCAGTCGTGCCTCTTAGCTCATGGCAAAGCTCCTAGAGCAGCGAAAATTTCTTTTTTTTTTTTTTTTTGTCCTTAGACAAAAGTTTAAATGGATGCGTATTCGTATCTCTCGCTTTTCTTCACCGAGCGTAAAAATCGTATTTTCATCACAAAAAATGTATTTAAAGCAGGAAGATCCTTGTGCTCGTGACTGCCCGGGATCCCAGCTTGCCCACAGCTCCTGCTCTGCCTCTGTAGATCAAATGATGTGTTTATCCACACTTATATACAATATACACACAGCTGCAGCAGTCAGCTGGCCTGGTGAGTAGCACAACCTGCTCAGATTTATTTAGTAATTTTGTTATATTTTCACTAGGTGTGTAGGCTCCTGCAGGAATTTGCAGTTTTTGCAACACATAATTGCAAAACACAGCTTGAGGAGAGTGGTCTGATTTCAGCTGTTATCTGCTGGGTACCACGTGGGTGTTTTGCAATAAGAGCAGCAGGTAAGAGCAGGTTCACCTGTGACTGCATTTCCTGGGTTACATTCTTCCTCTTGCTCTAATTAACATCAGAACTTTACAATTCCTAACCTCTTCAAAGAAAGTAATAAAAAATTCTTGCACTAAGCCGAAAAAGGATCAATTACATCCATAACTGGAAAGTTTTTGAACTCTCTCAGCAACAGAAGTTTCGTGGGAGATTGTTTTCATCAGCAGGATGAATAAAAGATGAGTTGGCAGGTGAATCAAGTAGAAATATTTATTACTAGCATGCACTGAGAATGACATTAGAATGCCTCTAAAAGCCTTACTGTGGGGAAAAAAAAATGAAAAAGCCATTGAAAAATTAACTGTCACTCCAGAAAAGGAAATTAAGAAAACCAGATAACCAAGCACACCTACTTTTATATCATGTGGTTAAAAAAACACACAAAAATTGAAGTCAAAACAAAATTGAAGCTCCTTTTCCTTCACATCACGTGGTCATGGAAGGGCAACAATGTCCCACTGTTTCTGTGGGTTTTACAGAGGGTTCCACACTCTCTTCCCGAAATGTTTTTCTCATCACAAACTCAGGCTATTGGCCAGTGCCATCTGCCCTGCTGCAGCCAAGGATTCCAGAGACACAGGGCTTACCACGAACAAAGCCATCATAAACAGAAATAAATCACTTTTTCAGCAGTGTTGGGGTTTTATCACTATTGCCATAGTTTCTATAATGCAGCAATTATCTCTGATTCATAAACGGAGCTCTGCAAAGGAGGGGAAGGTTCTGTGTGTGCCTGCCTTGGGAATTCACAGGGCACTTCACAGCAGAGAAAACCCCTGGCAAACCGCTGGTTTCTGGCTGCATGGCACATCACACTGAGGGTGGGTGCGCTGATTTTATTTGTTTTCCACACGCTTGCAACCAGTCAGAGATGACTATCCCTTTTTTTTTAAAATGGGATGATGCAACACGAGCCCCAACCCAGGAAGTTTCTAATCATGACCTATTTCCTCTGAAAATCTGGCCAAATGCCTGGATTTCGTTTCTAAAAGAGCGCGAGCGTGGAAAAGATCTGGTTATCAAAAACTCCCGCTGGGTTTGAGATCCGAACCTGACCCAAGGCCACGTGTGGAGCAAGGCCATGGAGGACCAGCTCCAAAGTCCACGACTTTGCCCTGCCCCACCACTGCCCACATCTCAATCCTTCAGATGAGTTCTCGTCTGATTACTTTCTTTTCTTTAAGTGGTTAGAAAGAGACTCAAATCCCAGAGTGAAGTTTGGGATTACACAAAAGGTAAAGCTGGTCTAAGAGGAGGCTGCACTGCTTTTATCAAATATCAAAGAGGACAAAGTGGTTCCTCTGTCCCCCAGCACTGCAGATGGGTGTTACTTGCTGTGCTAATTCTGCACTGCTGCCACAGCAGTGAACGGTGGGAGAAGCTTTTCTGTGGAATTGTGCATTATTCACACGTGCACCTGGCTGAAAGCACATCCAGTCACACTCTGAAATTCCCTCACCCTCCTGTGTGGAAGAAAGTCATGTTCCCCTTCTCATATTGCTCTAAAATTACAATGTTTCCCCTTTTTCTTGATGTAGTTGCTCGGAACAACAGTCAGAAAATATAATACCATGGAGCAACAGGAACGTGAGGGGGGCAGGCACGTGGGAAATGCCACAGCAAGAACACCCAGAAAATGCAAGTTTGCATAAATTGCATCCAGTGCAGGCAACTACGTCCAGAAAATAAGAACTGGAGGTAAAAGGAAAGGATAAAGGGTGGGGAAACCCTCCTCTTACTGAAGAATGCCAGCTGACAACGAGGTAGGAGCAAGACATCCCTGTGAACACCCAGACTGAGAGCGTATCCCCATTCCCCCCAGCAGCGAGCTCCTCCGGGAGCATCCCAATGCAATTCCCAGACTACAAGTTTGTCCAAGTGAAAATGTTTTCACCTAAGCCACAGCCGTGGCCCTGGCAGGAGCCAGACACCCTCGGGGTACAGCTGAGCGAGGTTTCCTCAGCTTTGGAAGCATCTTTTGCTCTTGTGCAGCTGAAGGCTCTCCAGGGAGCTCAGGCAGGTGTGCCCTGGCTTCACTTGCAGGTTCTTGTACCTCACAGTGCCAGGACAAGGAGGCTGTTCCACAAAGTTTAACCCCTTGGAGTACCTGGACCATTCAAATTCTTAAAAAAGAATTGAAGTTAAACTCTTGCTCTGGTTACGCACAGGTTCACAGGTTTGAAGCACTAATAAATCACACGGAATTTTTAGGATGTGTGTAGGTGTTTGGTGAGGTTTTTTCTTCCATTTTCAAGAGAAACTGAAATTTATGTCATGAACACGTAAGAGCGAGGAGAGGCCGGTCACAGCACAGCAATCCTTTTGCAAAACTCAGGTGACATCGTCTGGCCAACCCCGGCTCTGCAGGCACCAAGTCAAGGATTACCCAGGAATGCACTGAAATGGGAATTCTGCTTGTTAAGGAAAACACCGCCGAACTGTGGAGCGTGAAGCTGTGGGGTAAGAGCCACCTCAAAGCAACCAAGCCCATTTCCGAGGGGACAAAACAGAGCCACTGCTCACAAATAGGACGCAGCACGTCCAAGGCTCTGCCCTGCGAGCTCAGAGCCCCCTGCCCTGGCAGCAGGGCTGGCTCCTAAAGCACTGCATTCGCCTGCAGGTGGGAAGAACTTCCACAGAGAGCAGCCCGGGGTTGGTTTGAGAGAAGTACAAAGCCAGAGTCTGAACTAACCTACCCACCCTAGAGCAATCCCATAGGATTGGCTCCAAAATGTCAGCAGGGAGGCGTGGGAAGTGTGTTTATGACCCACTCATCTGCTGCCCATACAATTTTAAACACTGCTTGCTGGCCAGTTTCCCCTTCTGCACTGTTTCATTCAAAAAAACCCTCACCAAACCATGCAGTTTTCCTCTTTAAGAAAAGTGCCCAGATAAGTTCCCTTAACCCAAATAAAAACCGTAATTTTTCTTCCTTGCTACAACTTCTGGCTCCCGGTCACCCTTTTTCCTGAGGATGTTAAAGAGCTTCAGTCAGAGCATCCCCGGTCCCTGACACTCCCCAGTGCCAAGCTCCAGCAGAGGTGCCCCGTGTGCCCCGTGGGGCTGTGGCACAGGCCAGGGGCTGGGATGTCCCTGAGCCACCAGCACAGAGATGACTCTGAGCTGACGGACAAGTGCAGAGATCCAGCAGGAGCAGCATGAGCCAGTCCTTCAGGATGGACCCAAGGATCTGGTAAAATGCCGTGTTCTACTGGGCGGTAACAACTTGAAGGTCAACATCCCACCACGGATACAAAGAAGGGAAAACTTTTTTTTTTTTTTCTTTTTTTTTTTTTTTTTGGTGGCATGTCATTCTTTTTCGTTGCAACCCCAAGAGAAACACCCTGGGATTCCTCCCTTTCCAGTTTGTGTTGAAGGGTTCAGCCTGTGGCAGTGCAGAGCACGCCCCAGCAGTGACCAGCTGACTTCTGACAAAACCCCACGGTGTGCACAGCTCTGCCTTCAGCTCTCACTGCAACCACGCCTCTGAACAGAGAACCTCTGGTCAACTCCAACAATACCAAAAAAACTCTTCCTCGGAGTCGAGACAAGTGTCTGTGGATACAGAAAATGCTGCTTGCAAGAATTTTTCTTGCTTCTCTCTGGTCCCGTGGGAGAGAAAAGCCTCTCACAGAAGTTATCAGAAGAGTTATTGTCAACTGTGAACACCTGCAAGTTGTTTATGGCTTAATAGAGAAAAATATTTTGCACGTAGCTTGACCACTCCCCAAGTTAGAAAACCGACCAATTTAACTATGAGAAGGGATTCTATAAAGGAGCTGTGAAATAATTAAATAAATCACTATTGCTGCACCATCCCTGCCTGCTGGATCTCTCTCTTCTCCCTCCTACTACTGCGGGACACAGCAGCAAGTATCTTCTTTTGGAAGAGAAAAAAAATCAGTCCCAAATAATTTTCTTTTACCTCTCCTAGCATACACAAATACTTGAAATTAATGGGAATAAAGTTAAGCTTCAAAGACAAACTACATGAACAGTGGCCTTAGTACTGGTCTATTGCAATTTAAGGATTTATTGTTCCTATAGGTGTTGTAGGGGGGGTTTGCATTATTTTGAGACAACTACAGCATTTTTTATGTTACAATGATATTTTATCTGCTGATGAACACATACACACCCAAGTTAAAATAACTTTCTGTAAGTGTCAAATTAACGAAAGCCCAATTTGGGTATTGGGCCAGTGAACTCGTGTCCTGTATTCTGCCTGGTTAATTTAGTGGAACCTCAAGAGCATCAAGACATCTTTACTTTCATTTATTAAGAATTGTTTTCATTGCAGAAAACCCCAGAGCTACGAACACTTCAGCAAACTCGCACCTACTCAAGCTGTTTATTCTACCCCAGGTTGAATATTTGTGCTCTCTGACCTGGAACCTGGCATATTTCCCTAGCAGCTACATTCCACAGCAGCAACCAAAATATTGCCTTTCATCCATTTAATGAAGATCAGTTTTAAGTGTGAAAGGAATATTTTTACTCAGAAAAACAGCGATCCCCCCTCACCAATTACAAAAAAACTTATTAAAAAAAAAAAAAGACCCTCTTCAAACTCCAGTTATGTTATGGAGGTCTGAATACTTTAAATAAGCATCATCATTTAGAAGTTCTGGAGGGGAAAAAAAAGTGACAAAGCTGTATTTGAGCTCAAGATGCAAGTTTTAGGGAAGAAAAAAAATATTTTTCTACGATTTACATCCACACTTAACCTCAGATGTTTCACTTCAGGGTCATAATGCCCGTAATACCACATTTTAAGACACAGAAGTTTTGTGGCTGCTATTGACTGTTACTCCTCTGACTGTGATGGAAGTGAAGAACACAAAAGGCAAGCAGAGCTATCTAACCTAAACCAGACAGACTCCCTGCAGAGGTGTTTGCTCCAGCAGATTTCCAGTACTGCAGGAGCTGCATCTAAACATTCTTCACATCATGGAGCTTGCAGGAGCAGGTTAATGCAATTAGTTTGCTCACTTTAAACATTGTTGATGGTCTGCGTCACAAAATACTAATTTTATTAGTACCAGTTAGCTCTGATTGCACTAATTGATGAAGCAATTAAGAGAACAAAATACCTATGATCCAGTCCAAATGGGTACAATCCCTATTTTGCTCCCCACAAGTGCAGGGTGTGCACAGTACTGAGAATTTAGAGTGACTGAAATCTGGAACTTCTTTAAAACACACTGGATAGAAGACATGATTGAATTGCTGTCAGTTCAGGTAAATTCAGGGTGCAGTAAATTGCTGAACTCCTGCAATTTACCGTGGTTGTAGTGGTGAATTCACCATGAAACGTTTCACTCTGTGTACACTGTCACAGTTCAGTACAGCCTTTCCTTTCTGCAGTGACCTTAAAATGTGACTTTTCCCGTGAGTAAACATGCACGCCTAATACTGCAGAGAGTTTAGACTGAGAGGAATTGTAAGAAAAGTTCAACCTCTCAGCACGGTGGAGCATGGAAATGTCACTTCATTCTGTGTCAGCAGCTCTTCAGGGCTGAAGTCCCCTCACGTTTGTTGAGGGGACACCCCCTCGTTTTGCCCAGGTACGGTTCTTTGGGGTCACCTGGCTAGCAGCTGCCAGAGATCATGAAAGGAGGGGGGGAAGGCGCTGTCACCGTGTCCTCATGTGAGCGTGGAAGTCCAAATGAGCACCTATGGAGCTCCAGCTGCTCAGCTCTTGGATGGGATGGGTGGAACAGCCCGGAGGCCACAGCAGCTGACTGGGGTCTGTCATCTCCAGCCAGCTGCTCCTGTCCCCTGTGTGACAGCTACAGGGACAGAGGCTGGATGTCCAGGGCTCCTGTGGTAAGAATCCATAGCTCTGTCACCTCACGGTCCCAGGATACAACCGAAGAATACAAAACTCAGTGTCCTGGTAAGAATGCAGAGTAACACCTTGCTTACCTGAAGGGGGTCTTTGACAAGTGCTCGGCGTCTCCGAGAATCAGCGTTGGGTTTCCAGAGTTCTCACAACACTTCCACCCGTGTGGACTTTTCACCCACGGGGGTTCTCATCCTGCTTAGCTCTAGTTCACACACATTTGTGGCGGGGCAGGAATTTCTGGCAGGTTCCTGTCTTTCCCTGTGTGCTTGCCCAGGGCAGTGGTGGAGCCATCACCCCTGGAGATATTTCAAAGACACGTGGATGTGGTGCTTAAGGACAAGGTTTAGTGGTGGCCTTGGCAGTGCCGGGTTAATGGCTGGCTTCAATCTTAGAGATCTTTTCCAACCTGAATAATTCAAAGCATGGATGGGTTGCCTTCACTGACAGCAACAAATTCCAGGGAATATGCATGATTTGTATCTTAAAAATCAACCAAACCAAACCAAACCAAACTTTTAAACAGTTTAACATTATCCTTTTCCACCATAGGATGATTATAGTGCTGCATGTTACAACCTA